>JAGYYJ010003028.1:15000-22426 GCA_019671005.1 Hibiscus mutabilis | reverse complement strand
TTACATCCATTAGTTTGTAAGGGATTCAATGCAGACTTTGATGGGGATCAAATGGCTGTTCATGTACCTTTATCTTTAGAGGCGCAAGCGGAGGCTCGTTGGTGGCGACTAGATCAATGCGTTATTGCTTCAAGAGAAGCTCCCATCGAAGTTCACTATGAATCTTTGGGTACCTATCATGAGATTTATGGACATTATCTAATAGTAAGAAGTTTAAAAAAAAATTCTTTGTATATACATTCGAACCACTGTTGGTCATATTTCTTTTACCGAGAAATCGAAGAAGCTATACAAGGTTTTTTTTTGGCCTACTCATACGATACCCAATCATATGGTATCTAAGCTAAAAAATTCTATGACACCAGTATGAATTCGGGTCTCTCCGGTTCAACTAGGACCCTAGTTCCTGACCCGACTTTCTACGAAAATCAAGATCGAGAAAAGGAAGTTTTCCAATCATTGACTCAAACTCATTGGCGAAGTCCACTCAGCGGAATAAGGGGGTACTTATGGCAGAACGGGCCAATCTGGTATTTCACAATAAAGTGATAGATGGAACTGCCATTAAACGACTTATTAGCAGATTAATAGATCACTTCGGAATGGCATATACATCCCACATCCTGGATCAAGTAAAAACTCTGGGTTTCCAGCAAGCCACTGCTACATCCATTTCATTAGGAATTGATGATCTTTTAACGATACCTTCTAAGGGATGGCTAGTCCAAGATGCTGAACAACAAAGTTTGATTTTGGAAAAACACCATCATTTTGGGAATGTACACGCGGTAGAAAAATTACGCCAATCTATTGAGATATGGTATGCTACAAGTGAATATTTGCGACAAGAAATGAATCCTAATTTTAGGATGACTGACCCGTTTAACCCAGTCCATATAATGTCTTTTTCAGGAGCTAGAGGAAATGCATCTCAAGTGCACCAATTAGTAGGTATGAGAGGATTAATGTCGGATCCCCAAGGACAAATGATCGATTTACCTATTCAAAGCAATTTACGCGAAGGACTGTCTTTAACAGAATATATCATTTCTTGCTACGGAGCCCGAAAAGGGGTTGTGGATACCGCCGTACGAACATCGGATGCTGGATATCTTACGCGCAGACTTGTTGAAGTAGTTCAACACATTGTTGTACGTAGAACAGATTGTGGCACCACCCCGAGGGATTTCCGTGAGTCCTCAAAAGAGGACGCTTCCGGAAAGAATTTTTATCCAAACATTAATTGGTCGTGTATTAGCGGATGATATATATATGGGTACGCGGTGCATTGCTATTCGAAATCAAGATATTGGGCTTGGGCTTGTCGATCGATTCAGAGCCTTTCGAACACAACCAATATCTATTCGAACTCCCTTTACTTGTAGGAGTACATCTTGGATTTGTCGATTATGTTATGGTCGGAGCCCCACTCATGGTGACCTGGTTGAATTGGGGGAAGCTGTAGGTATTATTGCGGGGCAATCCATTGGAGAACCGGGAACTCAACTAACATTAAGAACTTTTCATACCGGCGGAGTATTTACAGGGGGTACTGCAGAACATGTACGAGCCCCTTTTAATGGAAAAATAAAATTCAATGAGGATTTGGTTCATCCTACACGCACACGTCACGGGCATCCTGCTTTTTTATGTTATATGGACTTGTATGTAATTATTGAGAGCGAAGATATTATACATAAGGTGACTATTCCACCAAAAAGTTTTCTTTTAGTTCAAAACGATCAATATGTAGAATCCGAACAAGTGATTGCTGAGATTCGCGCGGGAACATACACTTTAAATTTTAAAGAGAGGGTTCGAAAACATATTTATTCTGACTCAGAGGGGGAAATGCACTGGAGTACCGATGTGTACCATTCACCCGAATTTACATATAGTAATGTCCATCTCTTACCAAAAACAAGCCATTTGTGGATATTATCAGGGGGGTTCGTACAAATTCAGTGTAGTTCCTTTTTCACTCCACAAGGATCAAGATCAAATAAACATTCATTATCTTTCTGCCGAACGAAGATATATTGCTAGATTCTCAGTGAATAGTGATCAAGCGAGACACAACTTATTTAGTTCGGATTTTTCTGATAAAAAAGAAGATAGGATTTACGATTATTCAGAATTTAATCGAATCGTAGGTACTGGGCATTGCGATTTCATATATTCTGCTATTCTCCACGAGAATGCTGATTTATTGGCAAAAAGACGAAGAAATAGATTTATTATTCCATTTCAATTGATTCAAGACCAAGAGAAAGAGAAAGAACTAATGCTGCATTCACATTCAGGTATCTCGATGGAAATACCCATAAATGGTATTTTCCGTAGAAAAAGTATTCTGGCTTTTTTTTGATGATCCTCGATACAGAAGAAAGGGTTCAGGAATTACTAAATATGGGACTATAGGGGCGCATTCAATCGTCAAAAAGGAGGATGTGATTGAGTATCGAGGGGTCAAAAAGGTTAAGCCAAAATACGAAATGAAAGTAGATCGATTTTTTTTCATTCCCGAGGAAGTGCATATTTTATCCGAATCTTCTTCCATAATGGTACGGAACAATAGTATCATTGGAGTAGATACCCAAATCACTTTAAATACAAGAAGCCAAGCGGGTGGATTGGTCCGAGTGGAGAGAAAAAAAAAAAGGATTGAACTGAAAATTTTTTCTGGTAATATCTATTTTCCCGGAGAAAGAGATAAGATATCTCGACACAGTGGCATCTTGATACCACCAGGAACGGGCAAAACAAACTCTAAGGAATCAAAAAAATGGAAAAATTGGATCTATGTCCAACGGATCACACCTACCAAGAAAAAGTATTTTGTTTTGGTTCGACCTGTAACCCCATATGAAATATCGGACGGTATAAATTTAGCAACACTCTTCCCCCAGGATCCGTTTCGGGAAAAAGATAATATGCAACTTCGAGTTGTCAATTATATCCTTTATGGAAATGGCAAACCGACTCGGAGAATTTCTGACACAAGTATTCAACTAGTTCGGACTTGTTTAGTGTTGAATTGGGACCAAGACAACAAAAGTTCTTCCGCCGAAGAGGTCTGTGCTTCCTTTGTTGAAGTAAGGACAAACGGTCTGATTAGAGATTTCCTAAAAATCGACTTAGTGAAATCCCATATTTTGTATATCAGAAAAAGAAATGATTCGTCAGGTTCAGGATTGATTTCGGATAATAGGTCAGATCATACCAATAAAAATCCGTTTTATTCCATTTATTCCAACGAAAGGATTCAACAATCATTTAGCCAAAATCACGGAACTATTCATACGCTCTTGAACAGAAATAAGGAATCCAAATCTTTGATAATTTTGTCATCATCTAATTGTTTTCGCATGGGCCCATTCAACGATGTAAAATATCACAATGTGATAAAACAATCAATTAAAAAAGATCCTATAATTCCAATTAAGAATTTATTGGGTCCTTTAGGAACAGCCCCTCAAATTGCGAATTTTTATTCATCATTTTACCTTTTAATAACTCATAATCAGACCTCGGTAGCGAAATATTTGCAGCTTGACAATTTAAAACAGACTTTTCAAGTACTTAACTATTATTTAATAGCTGAAAATGGGAGAATTTATAATTTCGATCCATGCCGTAACATCGTTTTGAATGCAGTCAATTTGAATTGGTATTTTCCCCATCATCATTATCATCATAATTATTGTGAAGAAACGTCCACAATAATTAGTCTTGGGCAGTTTATTTGTGAAAATGTATGTATAACCAAAAGCGGACCACACCTAAAATCGGGTCAAGTTTTTATTGTTCAAGTTGATTCTATAGTAATAAGATCGGCTAAGCCTTATTTGGCGACTCCGGGAGCAACTGTCCATGGGCATTATGGAGAAATCCTTTACCAAGGAGATACGTTAGTTACATTTATATATGAAAAATCGAGGTCTGGTGATATAACGCAGGGTCTTCCAAAAGTGGAACAAGTGTTAGAAGTGCGTTCAATTGATTCAATATCGATGAACCTAGAAAAGAGAGTTGAGGGTTGGAACGAATGTATAACAAGAATTCTTGGAATTCCTTGGGGATTCGTGATTGGTGCTGAGCTAACTATAGTGCAAAGCCGTCTCTCTTTGGTTAATAAGATCCAAAAGGTTTATCGATCTCAGGGGGTACAGATCCATAATAGGCATATAGAAATTATTGTACGTCAAATAACATCAAAAGTATTAGTTTCAGAAGATGGAATGTCTAATGTTTTTTTACCCGGGGAACTGATTGGATTATTGCGAGCGGAACGAACGGGGCGTGCTTTAGAAGAAGCGATTTGGTATCGAGTCGTCTTATTGGGAATAACGAGAGCATCTCTGAACACTCAAAGTTTTATATCTGAAGCAAGTTTTCAAGAAACTGCTCGAGTTTTAGCAAAAGCGGCTCTCCGGGGTCGTATCGATTGGTTGAAAGGCCTGAAAGAGAACGTTGTGTTAGGGGGTATGATACCCGCTGGTACCGGATTCAAAGGATTAGTGCACCGGTCACGGCAACATAACAACATTCTTTTGGAAACAAAAAAAAAGAATTTCTTCGGGGGAGAAATGAGAGATATTTTCTTACACCACAGAGAATTATTTGACTCTTGCATTTCAAACAATTTACATGATACATCAGGCCGCTCTTTTATAGGTATAGAATTTAATGATTCTTAAGATAAGAGGAGTGGATTCGTCCTTTTAAGTATTTATTTTGTTGTAGTCATTTGAGTTGTTAAGATTTGTTAATTTGTTAATAGTAATAATTGTTAAGATTTGTTAATTTGTTAATAGTAATAAAGAGAATAGCGAATAGAAAGTAATGGCTTGGCTCGTGGATAAACGACCAATCCCCGGTAGAAGAGAAGGTTCCATTGGAACTATTATTTATTTCAGGGTGTCTTGTCTCTCTTTTTTTTTTTTTTAAGTAAAAAAAAAAGAGATAGAGAGAGGAAGTGTGAAGAGAAATGGCAAGAAGATATTGGAACATAAATTTGGAAGAGATGTTGGAAGCAGGAGTTCATTTTGGTCATGGTACTAGGAAATGGAATCCTAGAATGGCGCCATATATCTCTGCAAAACGTAAGGGTATTCATATTACAAATCTGACTAGAACTGCTCGTTTTTTATCAGAAGCTTGTGATTTACTTTTTGATGCAGCAAGTAAGGGAAAACAATTCTTAATTGTTGGTACCAAAAATAAAGCAGCTGATTCGGTGGCGCGGGCTGCAATAAAGGCTCGGTGTCATTATGTTAATAAAAAATGGCTCGGTGGTATGTTAACAAATTGGCCCACTACAGAAACGAGGCTTCATAAGTTCAGGGACTTGAGAACAGAACAAAAGATGGGGGGACTCAATCGTCTTCCGAAAAGAGATGCAGCTATGTTGAAGAGACAATTATCTCGCTTGCAAACATATCTGGGCGGGATTAAATATATGACGAGATTGCCTGATATTGTAATCATCGTTGATCAGCAAGAAGAATATACGGCTCTTCGAGAATGTATCACTTTGGGAATTCCAACAATTTGTTTAATCGATACAAATTGTGATCCCGATCTCGCAGATATTTCGATTCCAGCAAATGATGACGCTATAGCTTCAATTCGATTAATTCTTAACAAATTAGTAGTCGCAATTTGTGAGGGTCGTTCTAGCTATATACGAAATCCTTGATTAATAATAAATTAATAATAAGATAAATAAATTATTTTTTGGAACTACATAGATCTATGGAATCGGTTACTATATCCTGAATCGCACAAAAGAGATAAAAAACCGTAAATATTGTGTGATTAGTTTAGTTTGGTGCCAAAAATATAGAATTTGAGTAGGCAAGAGAAGATTGAATCAAAATAATTCCTTTTTTTTAAGTAAAGTTCTATTTCTGTCAGAGGGCAATATGAATGGTATATCATGTTCCATCAACGCACTAAACGGGTTATACGATATCTCTGGTGTGGAAGTAGGCCAACATTTCTATTGGCAAATAGGAGGTTTCCAAGTCCATGCCCAAGTACTTATTACTTCTTGGGTTGTAATTGCTATCTTATTAGGTTCCGCCCTTATCGCTGTTCGGAATCCACAAACCATTCCAACCGCCGGTCAAAATTTCTTCGAATATGTTCTTGAATTCATTCGAGACGTGAGCAAAACTCAGATTGGAGAAGAATATGGCCCATGGGTTCCCTTTATTGGAACTATGTTTCTATTTATTTTTGTTTCTAACTGGTCGGGTGCTCTTTTACCTTGGAAAATTATACAATTACCTCATGGAGAGTTAGCCGCACCCACGAATGATATAAATACTACTGTTGCTTTAGCGTTACTCACGTCAGTAGCATATTTCTATGCGGGTCTTTCTAAAAAAGGATTAGGGTATTTCAGTAAATACATTCAACCAACTCCAATTCTTTTACCCATTAACATTTTAGAGGATTTCACAAAACCCTTATCACTTAGTTTTCGACTTTTCGGGAATATATTAGCTGATGAATTAGTAGTTGTTGTTCTTGTTTCTTTAGTACCTTCAGTCGTTCCTATACCTGTCATGTTCCTTGGATTATTTACAAGTGGGATTCAAGCTCTTATTTTTGCAACTTTAGCTGCGGCTTATATAGGCGAATCCATGGAAGGTCATCATTGACTAGTTTTTGTTTTGGAAATAGTATAGCCCTTTTTTTTAGCTTAGCTTAGTCCAATGCAAATACGACGATCTAGAGTAATAACAAAAAAGATTACGATATTAGAGAATTCTAATAAAAAAAGGAAAGAGATCTAATCTAAAAGATCTTTTTCCTAAAATTCTGGTTTGGTCCATCTTTCTTTTTATTACTTATATTTATATCATATTTACCTTCAATCAATATTATCTTTATATTGATATTGTTTTTGTTTATTCAATTTCAATATTATAAGTCCTAATTAGAATAGGAATTCGTATGGTATCAACAATTTAGGGTCTATGATTTTAAAAAAGCTGTTTTTTCTATAGAATGATTCCCGTTTGAGCCGATTTCATTCAATTCAATGATTGACCAAAAGAAAATTTTATTTTAAGAAATAATAAAATAAATTGCATGAACTTAGCTCAATCAAATACTGATATTGATTTTTTATTTTTATGCAATGATTTGGTCTAATAAATTGTCCATTTAGATTGTATCCATGTGAGATAATGATAAATAAAAAATAGAGACAAATGTATGTAAAAAATATTATTAAAAAAATGATTAGGAAAAAATAAAAAAAAAAGGTAGAATTAGGTATATGGAATCTAATGGCTATAAGACAGCTCTTGTCTATCCTTTGAGGAATAATTTAGAATCCAATTGAATCTAAGATATGAAAGATTGGTTTACGTTATGTAAGAAACACATGTATATGGGATATTAGATATTG
>JAGYYJ010003028.1:5000-10000 GCA_019671005.1 Hibiscus mutabilis | reverse complement strand
GGGATTAGAATAGAACAATTTTTCTAGTTACTTGTTCTCTATTTCTATTTGATAAAATCTTTAGAAAAGCATTTTGTTTCCACCGAGCTAAAACAGGATGTAAATGTCTCTAGTAAACCAAAGTTATCGTTTAATAGCTATTTTGCTTCAATCTATCCTATCAAAAAAAAAAAAAAAAAAAAAGATTTAGTTACGATTAGAAATAAACTTTTCTATCTTTATCCATGGATCTTTTTCTCGTACTTATTCAATTGGAAGTATTGATCCAATTCAAAAAAAATGTTTCGTAATTTCATAATCCAATTTTTCAATTTTAATTTAGAATATAATTCTAAAATTATATAGAATATAATTTGAAATAGAATTGAATTGGCCCTTGATACAAATCACGAGAATGTATATTCTTCCTCAAATATTTCGTTGAGAGGGAAAGGATTAAACTTTTTAAGAAATAAAGTTTTTGCTCGGAATATGAATCAAACTGAGGGACCCTTAACTCTTAAGGGGATTAATAGAACGAATCACACTTTTACCACTAAACTATACCCGCTACAATGCGATTATTGTATATAAAGGACCCTTTTGTCGAACAGGGGAATTGGTCGTAATCAAGATAGGATTACAAGATAGGAGCATAAAAAAAATCTGAAAATTAGAGCCTTGCCGCCTTTTGTCATTTGTCAGAAGGCTTGTGTTATAGGAGTTTTGATAGATAGGGTTCGACAAAAGGACTTAGTCATAACATAAAAATGGATTGTGCAAAAATCCATAGTTTTTTTATTATTTATTCTAGTTATTCTAGTAAAATAAATGGAAATAAAAAGAAATAGGAAGAAAAAAAAAATAGAAATAATAATTGGATTCTATATCATAGGAACGGAAATAGACTTCTTCTGCTTCTGATTGTTGATTCAATCCAATAACAAGATTTTTTACAAGATTTTTTTGTTACAACGAGTCAGAGTCAGATCGCAGAATCATAGAAAAAATGAGTTATTTGAGTTAAAAAAATGAGCCCGGCCGGGTACTAACCGGGCCGGTCGTGGAAATTGGAAATAAAAAAGTCCCTTTGGGCGAAATCAAAGCGATATTCTTTCTTTTTTTTTTTTTGAGTTGAGATATTTCTTTCTTTAGAGCCCTTGTTTTATTTAAGAATATAAATGATATAGAATATAAATGAAATGCAATTACTGATAAAAGTTCTATATATCTATAGAAAAGTTGGATATATCTATATTCTATATAATCAATCTATATCTATATAATAATAAAATTTAGAATCTATCTATTTATAGATTAATAATACTACTATAAATAAATAATAATCTATATAACTTATATAACAAAGTCAAAAAATAACCTATAACCTATATAACAAAAAATAACCTAAAAAGGACTTTTTTCAAGCATTTTTTTGCGTGCTGTAACATAGTAATTATCTTTTTTTCTCATTAGGAGAGATGGCTGAGTGGACTAAAGCGTCGGATTGTTAATCCGTTGTGCGAGTTATTCGTACCGAGGGTTCGAATCCTCTCTTCCGTTTCGGTTTTTGGCAGTGTAATAGATCAAATCCTAATACCATTTCTAAAAATTTTTATTCTTCGCGCCCAGGATTACGTCCCGGATCATTAGATAGAAATCCGAAGATGAAGAGAGAAACAAAGAATATCACTACGGTGTAAACAAAGAGTTTAAGAGTAAGCATTACACAATCTCCAAGATCATTTTTTTTGGAAAAGAAGAGAATAGATTCCCCGTTTTTATACCACATATCCTATTTTGGTTTTGATTTTGACACCAAGAAATAAAGTGATTTCTAGAATTTCTAGAAATCGAAAAGAATTTTCATAAATTAACTTGTAATAAGAGTTGAGTTTTTCATTACAAAAAAAAAAAATACCAACAATTATATATTGTGGCGGACTCTAATCTAAATAGAGTTCTTCGGCGAAAAAGGGTCAGAATCGGGAAATGGGATGATCCAGATTTATCATGGCTATCCAAGAATTTCCATCTTTGAATTGAGGGTTCGTTCATAGTGTAAGACTTATCTGGTCTTTTCATCTGATTTTTTCAATTGTTAGAATTTTTTTTTTTTTTTTTGAATCAATCATGAATTTTTCTAGGACAGTATTAAGGATCTCATCGAAAACTTACAGCAGCTTGCCAAACAAACAAAGGCTAAGAGAAAAAGAAAGAGGTATTACTGGCATAAAATCTACGATTGATTCAAAAAAAAATAGGCCTCGGGCAATTTGAATTTAAAAAAAAAACTGAAAAAAAAGGGCAGAATTAAAACAGATACAGATCAAATTAAAGATATTAAGCATAACAAAATTTTGTTCTTGGAGATAATTTTGATTGAGTTATTAATATGTTTTTTGATATAAGGAAAAAAATGAAGAAAGGAAAAAAAATAAGGCAGACTAAACAATACTTTTTTGAACTCACCTAATCAAAAAGCCTTCAATTTACAAGAGAATAGAAGAAATCATACTTTCAAATATCTTAATTGAATTCTATGTAATGATCAATAAATTAGGTTTAATTTCTATTTAATTTCTATCCATACGTGCAAAAATCGTAGCAAGAATCTACTCTATTCCATAGCTATTTGGAACTGGAATTGACGAACAAGGAATACCCATATTAGTGTTTAGTAGTTTCAAATAGAAATCTATTTGGGGCGTGGCCAAGTGGTAAGGCAACGGGTTTTGGTCCCGCTATCCGGAGGTTCGAATCCTTCCGTCCCAGAGCATACTCCTTTATATATCAGAATAACGATATCCGAATCTAAATTGCTCTTTTTTTTTTTTTAATAACCTTCTTTCTAAGAGTCAAATATTGAGAAAGTGTGATTCTTGCTTTTGATTTTGAATGATTTCTTAAGATTGACACTGAAGAACTGCGAGATTGGTGGATCTATTCTATCGAGTTATTTGATCTATCGGGTTATTTGAAGATGCAAGGTAGATTCAAAAAAAATTAGTTTATTTGTGTTATTTATAATATTCGTGATATTATTATTTTCGTAATATTATTATTAATGATATTCTTTTTTTTTAATATTATATATTATCCTTTTCTATTCTAATAAAATCTAATAAAAATATATATATTGCATATATTGCATACAATATGGGTATGGTTTGAATTTTATTGAGGCTTTTTTTTCCTAAATTATATATTTATTTCATATAGCATATAGAAGGAAATTGATTTTGATATAGAAGGAAGAAGTATAGATAGATTACTATGGATCGACTGAACCTATGACTATTCATGATTCCATAATTGAATAAATGTTCCAGACTAGAGGAATGTTATGGTAAAACTTCGTTTGAAACGATGTGGTAGAAAGCAACGTGCGACTTGAAGGACATGATCGGCTGTGGATGTCAAAACCCACCACTTTCCATTATGTAGAAATGAAGGTGCTTTTTTGCTCGACATCCTTTGTTCTATTATAATCCGGCTTTTATAATGGGCTGTGTTGGGTAAATAAATAGTACAGGATGGAGCTCGAAGAGAAACATCTATTTTTCAGGGGCAAGGATCTAGGTTAGTTAATGGAAATCAATAAGTTGGAACAACTTCGTAAGTCTATTTTTGATATAGAAATCGAAAGGCTCCGATTCAAACTATTTTCAAATCAAAAAGAAAATTGTTGAATTGGTAAAACTCTTTCGATCAAAAGTGTATCATGCGGGAATTAATCGTTCATATGATTCTTTGATAGAAAGAAAAAGAGAGAAAAAAAAAAAAATGTTGCTGCCATTTTTGAAATGATTAAATATCGCCGAAGTAATGTCTAAACCCAATGATTCAAGGAAAAGATAAAAGATCCTAGAACAAGGAAATACCCTTTTCAATTTTCTCAA
This sequence comes from Hibiscus mutabilis, assembly GCA_019671005.1. Lineage (NCBI taxonomy): Eukaryota > Viridiplantae > Streptophyta > Magnoliopsida > Malvales > Malvaceae > Hibiscus > Hibiscus mutabilis. Next base: position 6,119 of record JAGYYJ010003028.1, on the reverse strand, counting down.
CAACTAGATTAAAATCAAGAATCGAAATAGATTCTAAGCGAGACAAACAAAAAAAAAAAAAGGAGACCACCAATAAAAGAATGCCTAAGGATTTTTTTTTGATTTTTGAGAGTTATTTGACTTGAGTTATGAGAGTACGAATGCTTTTTTCTTCTTTTTTTTTTCGAAAAAAAAAAGACGGTTTAACGGTTTCAATGTCTAATTGATTTGCTGGTTTATGGATTTTTTTGACATTCTAATTCCATACATAGACATAACTTTTAATTAATCATTTTTTTTTTTCGAGCCGTACGAGGATAAAACTTCTTATACGTTTCTAGGGGGGGTATTATTTAACTACATCTATCCCAATGAGCCGTTTATCGAATTGTTGCAATTGATGTTCGATCCCGAAGAGAGGGAAGAGATCTTCGAAAAGTGGGTTTTTATGATCCGATAAATAATCAAACCTATTTAAATGTTCCCGCGATTCTCTATTTCCTTGAAAAAGGAGCTCAACCCACAGGAACTGTTCATGATATTTTAAAGAAGGCGGGGGTTTTTACAGAACTTAGTCTTAATCAAACAAAATTCAATTAATGAAATACAAAAAAAAAGGGTGTGGATGATTCATATCTAGCTTTGTATAAATTTTTCTTTATTATTTCCTCCCCTTTTTTTCTATTCATACTAATAAATTTATTATTCGTATTTCTTATTACTATGCTACTATAGAATATTATTACTACTATAGAATATATTCTATAGAATACCGTGTTCTATAACAACAAAACCAGATTTTATGGAGCTAATTTTATTGATATAAAATATAGAGAAAAAAATCAATTGAATAAATGAAGTAATTGTATTTTTAAAAATATGTTATTTTAAAAAATAACATAAAATAAGATAAAAAAAAAAAAGATAAAATAACATATAAAAATAACAAAAAATATTAAAATATAATTAATAAAAAAAAAAAAAAAAAATTATAATAAAAAAAAAAATAATAATTATAATAAAAAAAAAAACTTAATTAATTTTTTTTTTTTTTGTATTTTTATAGTCTTTTTCTATTCTTTTTTTTCTTTTTTTCAACTTCTCAACATTTCTATTTAAAATTTACAATCATATTGACAA
>JAGYYJ010002246.1:0-22617 GCA_019671005.1 Hibiscus mutabilis | reverse complement strand
TATTATTAAGTTTAATTTCAATTTTTTGATAAGGTAATTGAGTTTTACTAGAAACGATGGAAAGTTCAGCAAATAGAAATACAACGCATTTAAACATAACGAGATATTTGAGAATTATGTCCACAGAAAATTAATACAGATAATACAAAAAAATATGAATCCCAAAGGTGCAAAGAACATCAAAACCTTCCCTTGATACCATAGAGACCCATCAACGTTATAAAATCTCATTGTCTCTATCCAACGAGGCGCATAAGAGGCGTTGTAAGAGTGATAAGTGCAACAAATAATCTTGCAGCCTGCTATGCTACACAATTCTGATTACATTGGCAAACTACTACAAAAGATGATCAAACTATCTATAATCATTGACAATCTCAAATCATAAACTCACGTCGTGAGGATCTTTATACGAGCATCAAACGACCGCAAAGGTAGACATAGAACGTGCCATAAGGCATAGGCGTGCCTTAATGGTAGAGATGTGCACAAAGGCAGAGAAAAACACAAAAATATTTGCGAAGAATGGTAAAATAAAACAAATAAATTTTATTAAAACTTGAAAATAAAAAAAAAAATAATGAAATATATTGAAATAATAAAAAATATAAGCCACAGACGGTGACGACCAACACTAAAATTGATGTTATCGCCGCCAAAAAAAAAAAAGTAAGGAGTCTGCAATCAGGCAAGAATGATCATTAAACAACATCTTTCCTACATGTTTTCCACTCATTAGGGTTGTAAACGAATTGAACATTTAGCAAACTCTTCGTGAAATCACGACGTGAAGTTTATTTATGTTTTATTTATTAAACGAATGAACATGAACAAGATTTTTTGTTTGTTTAATTAAATGAACGAACACGAACAAATGTCATTCATTTACGTTCATTAACGTACGGTAATCCGTTCGTTTAAATTTATTCACATGTCCATTTATATTTATTATTTTTCCTAATAAAAGTATTATATTTAAAAAAATTAAAAACATGAAATAAAAAGAAAAGATTTAAACAATACTCAATGTACGAGACTTTAGATTTCTTAAGAAAAAATTAAACACTACTCAATGTTTGTTTGCATTCGCTTACGTTCTTTTACTATTTTAAAGAACGAACACGGACAAAAAATTATGTTCATTTAATTGTTCATGTACATTTGTTTATTCGATTAAATTTAAACGAACGAACACAAACATACCCTCGTTCGTGTTCGTTTACAGGCCTACCACTCATCCTAATCAAGAAGTGTGCAACCACATTTTGTTCCCTCATATATGTTTAATGAAAATTCTGTCATATAATTGGTTTATTTATGGTTAACTGTGACGTAATTGCGTATAAATAACATTGCACACCATATATATTGATACACAAGCTGCGTAAAAAAATTACACAACCCTTCTATAAAATTTAAAACCTAAATCACAAACCCTAGCACCCTAAAACCTAAACCCTAAGCTCTAAATTCTAACCATAAACCTTAAATTCTACACCTTACACACTAAACTCTAACCTAAAACCCTATACCCTAAAATTAAAAAAGCTTGTGTGTGTATATATATATAAACTATGGTTTGGAAACAAATCACCATTAAAATGTTTACATATTATTTAAGAAAAAATATATGGATATTTTTAACTCTTAACGCTTATAATTTCTATCATTTTGGTCCAATTTTATTTTAAAATACATTATGCTCTCAACTAATTTTTTTTTGTCAAATTACACATTTTAACTAGTGTGTTGATTAGAATGTTAAATATTTAATGATGATAGCATGACACATACATGTGGCAATATATTTGAAATGACATAATATCTAACCTATCACATACTTACATGTACAATATAATTAAAATTTCATAAAGTTTTAGATTTTTATGACTCCACTAGGAACCAATGCAAATTCTATGATAAAAGGATAGTTATGGTTTATTGTATATAAAGCAGCTTTGGGTTTTCATTTTCAATCCAAAGGGCAAAGAAAAAAAAAAAAAAACGGTTCCACGCTACAGCTAACATTTAATTTTTGTTTCTCCACACACGAAAGAAAAAGCAATGCCTAAATCAAAACCTCGAATTCTTCTAATCAGATTAAACTCCAAATTGATTTGTAAAAAAAACAAAATTATACTTTTGATTCAATAAACGATTTTTACAAAACTCAAAAATCATGTCAAGTTTTCATTACGATTCTTTCTTTGTTGTTGATCGAAAGTGATTCATGTTTTTTAAAAACAAAATTTGTTTAAAGTGAATTCCTTCTTAGAAAGTAAAATCATATTTGTTTATATGGCTGTGATGCTTGATTTTATGAGAATTTTCAAACTGATTTTATGAGCCTTGATCTAGGGCTTTAGATTCTACCACGATTTAAGAATAAGAAAATCATTTCCCATGTTTGTTTTGGTTTTAATTTTAATATTTTATTTGAATTTTAATTGTTTTTATAATTTCAAATTAAAATAGAATTGTATTCTACATATAAGCATGTTATAAGTTAGATGACATGTTATTTACAATGTATTGTCACATGTATATGATGTGTCATCATTGTCAAGTTTTTTATTTGATTGACATGCTAGTTAAAATATGAATGAAGGCCAAAACAGCATATTGTAAACATTAAAGGTTAAAATTGTTATTATACCAAAAATAAGAAAACCTATGTTGATTCACTACAAAAATGTACATATACGGACGGACAAAATTCCTCGGTATAAACAATATATACTGACGAAAGAAAACTGACGATAAAGGTTAAATTTATTCCGACGGATATAGTTACCGTCGGTGTAAAAACTTTATACCGACGAAAGATAAGAAACCGTCGGTATAGATGTAATTTATATCCACAAATAATTATCGTCGGTTAGATAAACCATATACTGATGGATAATTTATTTTGTCGGTATAGATATATTGTTTACAGATGGCAATAGTATTGTCAGTATAGGTTGTAGAGTGTACCGACGGTTGAATGAATTCGTCAGTAGAGGTAAACTATATACCGATGAATTTTTTCGCCGTCGGCATAGGTAGATTTAAAATTTTCGCTGTGTCTATTTTATAATAACAAAAAAAAAATTATTTCTCATTCACTCACCCTCACCCCGATCCCCAAAACCAACAATTTACAATCCCTAATTTCCTCCTCTCACTCTCTCATCTCAACCGGTCAGGCGACCCTCATTGCCGGCGAATTTTTTCCCCTCTCTCCGTCATAGCTCTTTGTCATCGCTCCAGTCACTGTCGCACCAACCACTAGGTAATCCTCTCAACTCTTTCTTTTCTAGCAGCATACATGGCAGCATTCAGCTCCTTTGTCTCTCAACAATGAATCTTACTCTCCAAGGCAAAATCTGGTCAAAGAAACCACTTTTACATAAACCCATTTCACGCTCTCCCCCTCTTTCCAACTTTAGTAGCTAAACATTGAAGTACCGGTGAGCTTCAACCATTTTCCTTTTTTCTATCGTTTGTATTCTGAGACGATGGGTTTCCTTAGACCAAGTGCTTTGTACAAGTCTCTGATAACTTTTCCTTTATGGGTTTCTTTGGTTCTTCTGGGTATTTTCTTTATTATGGCTTTTCTTAAGTTTGTTTTTTTTTTTCTGTGTTTGACTGTGATATTTCTGTTTTGAGTACCAGTGGGTACTTAGTGATGATGGTGATAGACAGATGAATGATGATAGGAGGAGATGAGATGAAGAGTGAAACTGAAAAGCCAAAAAGAAAAAAAAAAGTTGTACTTTTTTCTCTCTTTAAAACCTGGTTTCACTACTCTTAATTGATTATGGTTCCCCTTTTGTTATCCTTGATTATCTGCATCTTTTTCTTGTGAAGAAATATGAATTTAGGCTTGCATATGATTTTGTTGTTTCTCTAATACAAGTTATGCAAGAAAATACTAGTATTTAAATATGAATTTAACTGAGGGGTAGATCAGTCTGAAGCTTAAATTAGAACAAAAAGATATATTCCCAAAGAAGAAGAGTTTTTGGTTTACTGAATTTATATGTTTGTTTGGTTCATCTCCTTGTTGATTTAATGAAGGGTATTTATGTTTAACCTCAGGTTCTAATTCTTTTCTTTTATTGATATTAAATCGTTTTTTCTAACTTTTCATTTCTGTTTGGAGGGATAAGTGTCTGATGCAATGCAAATGGTTGATACAGATTTGGATTTTGTTTTGTTGGGATATCTCACAGTGGTTTCTGTTTAATTTTTAAAATGCTGCATTTGACCTTGTTGCTGCATTTCCATGCCATGTGGAATCTTAACTTCTCTGGCAGAGATTACATGAACTAAGAACATGCTTTTGAATTTGTTGATAAAATTTGAGGCTTCGAAAGAACTCTGATATATGTTATGTTATTTGTTTGATTAGGATCTGCCAGCTGATCACTGTTTTATTGGAAGGTGCCTATTTTAAGCAATCATTTGATTTGTGGAGACCGGTAATGCTTTATCATTCCTTTGCTGCTAAACATGAGGAAGCAAATTATGGCTACTTATTATCCAAGTTTTATCAATCAAAATAGTTTTAAATACAGGTCACAAAGTATGCTGTAAAATCAGTGTTGTAAGTATGCAGTAAATATTTGAATGAATGCAATTTGTTATTTGAATAAAAACAGTTTTAAATACATGCAACATTTTGGTAAATGAATTAAAACAATCTTGTAATGTTGCCGCCTAGTTTTGATACTGTTTTGAATATAGAAATGAGATAGTTTTAATGCAGTTTATGAGACTTGAATAATGCAGTCTTGATATTTTTTTAGTGTAGGTATTTTGAAAGCTTAATTATGTAGTTTTGAATATGACTAGTTAATGTAAATGGAGATTTTCTAATAGCAGGGCTGGAATATTTTTAAGAGTATAAACAGTTTCATTTACTGCTCGATTTATTTTTAAATTGTAGCAATGTAGTTCATTGCCAATGCAGGTATCATTGATGGATAAGACGTGGATCAATCTTAGATCAAGGGCAAGTGAAGTATACACTAGAGGGGTTACTAGTTTTTTAAACTTTTCCATTGAGAGAATTGAAGATGGAAAATTTTGGTGTTCTTGTGTGAATTGTGTAAACACTATCTAGGAGAGATGCATTTGATCACTTAATATGTTATCTTTTGTACAGTTCTGTACTTTGTTTCTCAAATACAAGAGTTTTTAGAGTTATATGTTATCTTTAGTTTGTATATGTACATACTAACAGTAGTTCAAATTTTACAGAACTTTGAACAATATGGGGAAACGAAAATGCTTTAACATTGTCCTTGTGTGAATTATTTTTAACTTAATTTTGAGAAAAAATTCAGTTAAACAATATAAAATGTTTTAGTTTTATGTTGTTTTTGAATCATTAGATGAGTGTAAATTGGTGACCTAGATTAAAAAAAGATGAAAAATGGAAGATTTTTAAGTGAATAATCTCAATCATAAATTTACATTCATCAAATAGTCTAAAATTGGTGTAAATACTTTTAATTTTTACACTGTATAAGTAGATTTTACCTCATAATATTTGTAATGTATATAGTTTTACGTTATGTAAATGGATCATAACACTATATTTGTAATAATTGAAATTAACACTTTTATATAATGTATTCTTCACATACCATCCTCAAATAACATTTAATTTATAATTTTAATATATATTTTAAAATTTTTCTAAAACATTTTTTTAAATAAATTCAAAAGAAAAATAACTAAATTTCTTATAAGTCATAACAAAAAATATTTAAATTATTAATTAAACATTATTTATTGATGACATGTGAAAATATGTTGAATAAAAGTGTTAATTTTTTTCATTAGAATTATTTAATGGTGTCAATATGAGTGATTTAATTTATAAATAATAAAAATTGAATTATGTAATTTGATTAAATTAAAGAATTTGTGATGTAAATGAAAGTGAATTTTAAACGTAAGTTACCCATTATCGTAAAATGGGATGTTTTTCTGATCCAATTCCAATTGAGAATTTCTTAAGTCCGATTAAAATTGAGATCGAGTTTTTTTCTTTTTTATATCAGTGATAGGACTGGGGCTGGGGAGAGTGTTTTATTAAAATTTTTAGAGTCGGGTTTAAACCAAATCTGTCCTATCTTATCCCAATAAATTTATTAAAATTTTATTTTATAATATTTTTATATATTTTATTTAATGTTTTAAAAAAATCGGATCGGACAAATTTAGTTATTTTTTTAAAATTTTGAGATCAGATTAGGATTGAGTTATGTTTACTATAACGGATCAAACTATATTATTATTAAAATCAAGATCAGATTGAAATTCTTATATTTCGGGTCAGAATTGGGTGTCCAAAAAAACAGCCCGTTGGCATCCCTAGTTATTGTGCCTCCCTACATCAATTTTCCTTTTGTTAATTCATGTTTAGATTTTAAACAAGATGCATACTAATTACAACTCACTTGAAACTTGGTCGTGAATACTGATTCCTCAAGCGCAAGCCTCTGAACTGCTTTTACCAGCTTCTACTTTCTCCATTTTGTTTCCAATTTGCTGTTTGAATCCGCAGCAGAGCAGGGTTGAAATACATTGAAACCCAGTCACAGAAATTAACTATGTAGCAGAATGAAAAGAAACTCTGGATGGCAAATGCACCCTGTAGCCACAATGATCAAGAAGCCAATCTTCATACTGCAACATAGATGCTAACCCAAGATGCAACCATGTCACCTAATCTAGCCATTTCTGCACTACTTTTCTTTATGGTTTGATTGTTTACAACCACCAAGTAGACCAGTCAGAGCCTTAAAAGCCCACATCACTAACTCAGTATCAATGAAAAATTATTAGATGAGCCGGCACGTCATCCATAGTCTCATCTAATAATATTTTTTTATTTCATTTTTTTCAAAGTAAATCTCTACTTCTTTCCTACATGTCATTAAATGAATGAATCTCATCGGATGGAACCATAATGACGTGTAAGTCGGGATCATGTAATAATTTCTCGTGTCAGAGGCAGCGAGAGGCAACCTTTAAAGGAAGCAAACTTGAGCTGATAAAAGCATACCTTTTTCGGCTTTTTGGTTAAGATCAAATGTAGTATTTGTTCTTATCAATTTAATATCTGATACATAGACCACTGACTCGCATGATATTAATTTTATCTTTTTAGGGGAAAGTCCCGCTTGCTACCCGGGCCTTGGCGCGTCGCCCAAGCTTTGCACTGTTGTTTGGGCCTGGCGCACCCCACCTAATACACATTTTTTTTGTCGTTGAAGAAACCCAATACACAGTTGTAAGTGTTTCTGTAACCAGATAGTGTTTTATGTAAAGTCGGTGTTGAGAACTACAACTCTGCAGCTGCATAGAAGTCAAAGAGCATTGGAATAGTGAACTCTAATCTAGATTTGTATATCCTATTTAAAATTTAAAGACATTTAAAAAACAAGAAGAATTTGTAATCAACTATCTATCTTTATGCGATGCATATAGTGACTATCAAGTGTCTAGGCCCCAGTATTTCTAATTTATTTTTCAATCAGGGACAGAGTCAGAATCAGAGATTAGGGGCAAAATATAAATACTTAAAAATAGGGTAAATTTATAAATAATTTAATTTTTAAAAATATATATAGGAGGACAAAGGTGTAAAAATAAAATTTTTTATTTTAGGGGTCAATGGAAAAAGGAATAAGGGCGTTGAGCAATATTTTCTGGTTGAAGGGGGAAACCTAGTTTATTACCCACACCCAAAAAAATTAAAAGTGTAGTTATTAGGTTTTATGGGTGGATGAAAAAAGAACCTTGGTTTATAAACATATATATATTTTGATAAGTTTGATGGATTAGTCCCAATAACAAGTATTAAAAAAAATAAATTAGCTTGTTATTGCTCAAAGATTAATAAATATTGGGAGAAATATGATAAGTTCAATAATAAGTATTAAAAATAATTTAATTTTTAAGGGAATAGTTATGTGAATAATTTAAACAGATAATTAAAATTTTTTATTTGAAACGTTTTTAATAAATTTTTAAGCACGTTTTATTATTGACTTTATTACAGGAAATTTATTTTTTGAATACTTGTTATTATTTACGATTTTAATTTTTTTTTTCAATACTTGATATTATAGACATGTACTTTTTTGGACTATTTACGATTTTAACTTTAAATAGATTTACTCACTCAGCAACAACGTTTTTACTTACAAACACTATCTCTCACAATATTCTGAGTTTTTTCCGATCAAGAATATGTTATAAAAAATTTTCCAACTTTTGAAGTTTAGGTGTGACAAAATAACATTCGAGTCCGTGCTAACCGTGAGAAAATCAACATGACAAAAATACGATGGTTGAGGCAATTTGTTTCCATAATTTAGGGCCCAATTTTCTTCACCACGACCACTAAAATTCAAGTTCTTTTTGAATTGTTTTATTTTTTGTTACCATGTAATTTCTAACACCCTAACATTGGGCATTTATATTTCCAACAAACTAACAAAGTGAACAAAAACTATAATAAAATCTGAATTTTCTTCTATTAATTATTTATCTTATAGATTGTGTCATATTGAAATTTTATTTGTGTTTATCCTGAAATTTTATTTGCGCAAACTTTATCCCCTCAAATAAATGTCACAGTTGTGAAGATAGGTCGAAACCACAAAGCATGTTATTTTCCATTGCCCTTTCGCTAAAGTGGTGCGGCGTCGCTCCTCCCTGCACTACGACCTATCACAAATTGGCCTTCCTTGGATTTTTCAATCGACGTCGGATTCTGCTTCATGGATTTACTGGATTTTTTAAAAATTGAATATACGAAGGAAGGGTTTGTGGCCTCGTGTTTGGTAATTATCAATGTTTTTCTGGAATTCGTGGTAGTGAAAAATAGTTTCTAAAAGATAAAACTGAAAACGTTAGTTATCATAAAATTTATTGATTTTTGCAATTTTAATGGAGTGACGGTGAAGGAAGATAAAACTGAAAACATTGAGCAAAGATGAAATGGTCAAACTTTGATCAACAAACTGCCATCTCAACTATGAAAAGTGAAAAAGTTGTGCATTTCTCATGATCATGGGAACAAATTTTAGGGTAAACTATCTATTTGGTACCTCATTTATTCATGCGTTTTTGTTTTGGTCATCTAACTATTGTTTCGGTAAAATGATACCTAACATTAAATTTTGTTTCTATTTTGGTACTCTAGCATTAAAAATTAACTGCAAAGCTAACGCAACATTTTTTATTAGGAAGAGAAAATGAAATAATAATAATAAAAGTCACATCAATTTTGATACCAAAATAGAAACAAAACGTAACGTTCAATATTATTTAAAAAATAGTTGGCTGATCAAAACAAAAACACAAAAATAAATGAGATACCATATAAGTAGTAATAATAAATTTTATGATTGTTGCATGAGGATATGGTTCCTTAGATCAATGAACACCTCCCTCCCAATGGAATATGATTTAACACAACAATTTAGCCTTTAGAAAATTGTTTAATCTGTCCTGTCTAGTAAATGAATGAGTTTGGTTCTAATTTAATTGATCAATAGAGTTACTTTTAAAAGATAGTCTCAAATTCGGATTTCAATTGATTTTAAATGAAAAAAAAACCTAAATCAAAGGCTTGTGTAATAACTAGCATACACCAAATATTATATGATAAAAAGAATGGTTGAAACACATTGTTTAGTACCTAACGTTGAAGGATTAAATCATGCAAAATTGATTAGACTTAAAATAAAAGAAAAATTGAAGAAATAAAAAAAATTATACAAAGTTAAAGGATTAAATCTTAAAAAATAAATTTTGTTGTCAAAAAAAAATTGAACTATGTGTTTTTCTACACCAGTAGATGACCATGTGGTTTTAATTTGGTTAAAAATAAACTTAAAGCAAAAGAAAAATTGAAGAAATAAAGAAATCATGGACCAAATCACAAAACAAAACAAATACTTAGCTAAAGAACAAAATGACATATTTTTTTGATTTTTCGATAATTCAAACTCAAATTTCGAACACAAAATTCAAGTTGATTCTAATAACTCAAAATTCAGAAAAATTAAATTGATATTGGTAAACTTAGAACAAAGCAACTTGTTGAAAAATCATTTTCCGATCATAATCAAGTTTAAGCTATGGTTGCAACATCTTGTAGCCCAAGGGTGGAAGCACAACCACATTCACAACCACATTTTTGTTTTCAAGGCACCTGTGGCATTTTCCGACACAATCCGAGGGCTTTTGGCATTCAACTTGCTCTGGTTGCATTACGTCTTGTAGCCCAAGGGTGGAAGCACAACCACATTCACAACGACCAGCATCACATTTGTTTTCAAGGCACCTATGGCATTTTCCGACACAATCCGAGGGCTTTTGGCATTCAACCTGCTCTGGTTGCATTACGTCTCGAAGCCCAAGGGTGGAAACACAACCACATTCACAACAACCAACATCGCATTTGTTTTCAAGACACCCGTGACATTTTCCGACACAATCCGAGGGCTTTTGGCATTCAACCTGCTCTGGTTGCATTACGTTTCGTAGCCCAAGGGTGGAAGCACAACCCCATTCACAACGACCAGCATCACATTTGTTTTCAAGGCATCCGTAACATTTTCCGACACAATCTGAGGGCTTTTGGCATTCAACATGAGCTTCAGTTCTCCCATTCAAACCTATAGTTATATAATCCAAAAAGAACCACGATATTAAAATCCCATCAACTAAATAGTTTTAACATAAATAAAGAAATTAAACATTAACGACAATAAATTCTATATTCTTTCAAAAAAAAAGAAGATTAAAAAAAAAGAAAATCATAAATTAAACAAGATTATATTTGAAACATTAAACAAATCTGAATGTGGTATAGATTAAGAATGATGTGAAGTAAAAGGGGTTGAGAGATTTGCATGACGCAACAAGCAGCAGGGCAAGCAAGAGGAGATTAGCAGCAGCTCTTCCCATTTTGCTTTAATTACTATGTTGATGTAGAGTAGAAGAGTGATAGTGCCTTGTGTAAGATTTTACCAAGTGATTTTGAATTTTAGAATTGTGGTTAGAATTTAGAGTTATGGTCAAAATTTTTGTTGTTTATAAGTTAGGGTTTAAGTTTTAGGGTAATATTTTTAGAGAATTAAGTTTTAACCTATAAACCCTAAAATTTAACCACAAAGCCTAAAATTTAACAACAATTCATATATTCAAAACTCATATACCTAAACCCTAAATGGATTTCATAAACCTTAAAAATAAGGTGTTTATAGGAATTTTTTGTTTCTACCGCCTGTGCATGAAATAATTACCTATTTATTGTCACAGGCCGCCAGTCAAGGCCCGAGTCATTGGCACCACGGGGTGCACACTAGGGTTCCCAAGAGGTTCAGATAGAGATCTTGGGCCCAAAGAGACCACCAGACTTAGCCCGATCCGTGGGAGATTCTAGAAGGCATATCTATCCATTTTGACCTATGTAAACTTCCCTTGTGTATAGGATTTGTTACCATAGATAGATGGGAATATTCCCAGGATTGTACCATTGTGGTTGGTGGGCTTTGATCTTAGCCGTCGATGTAAATTTGTATAGACCGTCGGATTAGGGGGAACTCAACTATAAATAAAGGCCTTCCCCTCCTCATTTCATGTATCCAAGTTTCCAAGGAATAAAGGCATTTACTCTAAATCCTCTGAGTGTTCTTGTGTTCTTTTCTTTGTTCTTGAGCGTTCTTTCGAAGTTCTTCTTCGCTCATCTCTTTTGACCTGATTTCGCATAGAACGCTTTGCGTTTGTCGGTGCTTGGGAAGTTTGATCTTCCGAGAGGGTTGAAAAGGCTTACTTAGGCGTTTGTCTTGAGTCACATCGCTTAAGGCCGCACGGTGGGCTGGTTGGAACTCTAGCCACGTGACATTTGGTATTAAAGCCTTGTTCGAGCGACGTGAGCTAGTTCGAGGCACGAAGCATCGAGTTGAGATGGCACCAAAGAAGAGAGAGAATGCAGTTGTAAGCCATAAGGGTGTGGAGACCCAGGCTGACAAAGGAAGTCGAGCAAACTCGAGGGACAAGTTGTCGGCGCTCGAGGAGAGGGTCACCAGGCTTGAGGGATCGATGAAGGATTATGCAGAGCGACTCGACGTGGTGGATACACAACTCGAAGAGCTGGATGACCAGGGTGATCAGTCAGAGGGAAAGAGAGATGTTCTCGAAGCCATGCTGAAGGCATTGAGGGTGGAAGTAGTGGATCTGAAGGCGGAAGTGATGGTTTATCAGGCTGCCATGCGGAACGGTGTGTTAACCACGACGACACCTAGACCAATGAAGGACATTTCGAAGCCAAAAGAGTTCAAAGGAAACCGATCGGCGAAAGATGTTGAGAACTTCATTTGGTGCATGGAGCGGTACTTCCGGGCAATGAGCATCATAGACGATCCCGAGAAGGTAAATACTGTTGTTATTTACTTGACTGACGTTGCTTTGTTATAGTGGCGACGTAGGTGCCTTGATGAGAATAGTGGGGGCACGGGCGTTGGAACATGAGAGGAGTTCCAAGCGGAGTTCAAGCAGCAATTTTGCCCGAGTAACACGGAGAAAGAAGCCAGTACCAAGTTTAGGAGGCTTCGACACGATGGATCCATTGCGGATTATATCTAGGAGTTTAGTGAGCTACAACTCCTTATCCCCGGCTTGTGTGAGAATGATGCGCTTTTCACGTTTATGGATGGATTGAAGCCATGGGCCAGGACCGAGTTAGAGCGGAGGGATGTGCAGGAACTTTCCAAAGCCCTAGCCATTGCGGAGTCCTTAACCGATTATAGTGCTTACAAGTTCATGGAGTCCAAGTCTTCCAAGCCTCATGGCAAGGGTATTGGTGGAAAAGACGAGGATGTGTCCAGAGATAGCAGGGATGATGGCAACGAGAGGCCATCAACCAAGCCGAACCGGTATGCGAAACCAGATGATCGGAAGGATCGAGGACCCATAAGGTGCTACCATTGTGATGGTCCACACGTAGTGAAAGACTGTCCCAAGAAGAGGAGTCGTCTCGATGCCATTGTCCAGGAGGACGACGAGTTAGATGGAGAACCCGGTAGAGTTGGTGCAATCGCTAGCATCAAGGGAGGGAAGCCGAGGGTAGTAAAAGTACATCGAAAGTGTTACCGATATAAGGGGCCGCATTTAACGCGAGAGTGCCCGGATCGAGTCAAGAAGTCCAAGGAGGACAAGCCCGAGAGTGATGAGGCTGCGAAGCTTGGCTCGATGATATTGGATTCTGCCAAGGTGAGGAAGGGCCAGAAGTAGAATGAGTTGATGTTTGTCGACATCAACGTGGCGGGATGATCGAGGAGTGCTTTGGTAGACACCGGGGCAAGCAATCTGTTCATGTCCAAGAAGGCTGCCGAGAAGCTTGGTCTTAAAGTTGTGGATTCAACTGGTAAGATCAAGGCGGTGAATTCAAAGGAAGTTCCAGTTGTGGGGATAGTGCGGAAGATTGAGTTGTAGATTGGGGATTGGAAGGCCAAGGAGAATTTCGAGGTAATCGAGTTAGATGACTTTGATTTTATTTTGGGACTAAACTTCCTTGACCGTATTGAAGCTCTTATCATTTCGTTTGCCGACGTCATGTGCATATTGGATCCGAGACAACGGTGCATTGTGTCTGTGTGCCGAGACAGCGGGCAAGGAACCCAGAAGCTGACATCTATTCAACTTGTCAAAGATGCTCCAAGCCAATGAGGCATCGATTTGGAGGCGACAGTTGGGGACACTACCTTGGATGGGCGATAGTTGCCCGAGGCAGTTGGCATGAAGGCCGTCGAGGAGCCATCCATGAGCGATGTGGCTGAGGCATCGAACTTCAATAGGAGAGAAGTATCGATGGGATTTGCATTGCCGAAGAGCAATGGGGCATCAAACTTCAGGGACGAAGGATTGATGTGTAGAGTAAATACCGGGAAAATGAGTGAGGTACATCTTGAACATGGTGATAGTGTTTTACAGTTTGATTTACCGGATTTGTTAAGTGTAGGGCGTAAAAAACCTAACCCATCAGATGGAGTTGTCAAGACTTAGTGCGGGCCGAAGCAACCTTTCAGAGTTCCGAGGGTTCGTTCGGTGTTCAACTTAAAGGCATCCAAGTTTGTGCACAAGGATCGGGAGAGTCCAGATCGAGGCAAGTCAAAACTGGTAGGAAAAAGTTCCTACGATCAAGATATGTCTGGGACGGGTAATTTTGCATGGCGGTGCGAGCCAAGGCGAGCAGTCCTTATGGGGGGACAACCGAATCAGAGTCTGGTGCTCTTTATGGGGAGAACGGTCCTTATGGGGGGACAATCAAGCTAGATTCCGAGTTGGGAGCAAGCCAAGGTGAGCGGAAGGAAGCTCCAGGATCGATCTCAACTTTGTTCGAGAGGCGCGACGAGGGCGTCTCCAAGTTTGGTGGGGGAGATTGTCACGGGCTGCCAGCCAAGGCCCGAGTCATTGGCACCACGGAGTGCACACCAGGGTTCCCAAGAGGTTCAGATAGAGATCTTGGGCCCAAAGAGACCACCAGACTTAGCCCGATCCGTGGGAGATTCTAGAAAGCATATCCATCCACTTTGACCTATGTAAACTTGCCTTGTATACATAGGATTTGTTACCATAGATAGATGGGAATATTCCCAGGATTGTACCATTGTGGTTGGTGGGCTTTGATCTTAGCCGTCGATGTAAATTTGTATAGACCGTCGGATTAGGGGGAACTCAACTATAAATAGAGGCTTTCCCCTCCTCATTTCATGTATCCAAGTTTCCAAGGAATAAAGGCATTTACTCTAAATCCTCTGAGTGTTCTTGTGTTCTTTTCTTTGTTCTTGAGCGTTCTTTTGAAGTTCTTCTTCGCTCATCTCTTTTGATCCGATTCTGCGTAGAACGCTGTGTGTTTGTCGGTGCTTGGGAAGTTTGATCTTCCAAGAGGGTTGAAAAGGCTTACTTAGGTGTTTGTCTTGAGTCACATCGCCTAAGGCCGCACGGTGGGCTGGTTGGAACTCTAGCCACGTGACAATATGTATATGCTTTTAAAAAAAATTGTCTGCGAAAATTGGCACATAAATAAGGAAATGTATATATTCAGATATACAATTTTTTTGAAGCACAAATACAAAATGGATTACTCTGTAAAAAGGAAATGAATTAGGTACCGATGTATATGAAAATTGAAAGAAATAATTAGGGATGGTGACCAGTAGAGCGAGTCTAAAAAATAAATATCTTCATCCAACCTCATCCTGCCCCAGTTAGTTGTGATGTTGTACCCATTCCAACCCATCCAAAATTTGAGATACAAACCCGCACCGGGAAAAAGTTCGTTTTCATATTAAAACCTAAGGTTAAAATTCAAAATGTGTTGGGTAGATGTAACACCTGTTAAAATAAATAAAAAATAAATAAATAATAATAAATAAATAAAGTGCAGCCAAGGGGTTTGAACCAATGACCTTGGCTGCAAAGGAAATGATTGGTAACCAATTGAGATCAGACTCATTTCTAATATGGGCTTACTAAAGAAAATTTTAACCTATTTTTCTTTTGGTTATATTGAATTTTATAAAACCAAATTGCCTCTTTAGCTTCCCGTTGTTGGTTTCTCTTTCGAACCAAAAATTTCAGAAATTTCCCCCCAAAAATCTCACCTACCCCTTTTCGGCCATCCCTATCGATCTCCCCCACCGCCGCACCATGCCGGTCACCGCCCGTCCCATCCGAACCGTCTCTCTACCCCGATCAAAACCCCCAAGAAATCATGTCCGGACGTCGTGCCATTCGCCGACAGATTCGAATCTAAGGTTCAACGTAACCTAGGGTTGAAACTCCTTCATTTTGTCGTCGATTATGGCAGATTTCACTGTCCGTTGAAGACTACGGTTGCACTACCGTCTTCCTTGCACCGTGACGAACAAATCTGTGGCCACCGATCATTCAACCGTCAACGTTTAGGCCTTCGTCGGAGTACGTCAGTTTTTGGGTAAGTAGGCAAGAAATGGCTCATTTTCGGCTTGTTTAAAATTGTTTCTAGGTTAATGGTGTAGGGCAGAGTATAGATCCGGTCGAAACATACATTTTCGGCCATTTTTCGACTGTTTTGGCCACGCGTGGTGTACACGCGCCGCCTGGTAGGGGTGTTCAAAAATATCCAATCCGATTTTTAATTTCATATCGGATATCCGATCTGATTTTAAATTTTTTGGATCAAATACGGATCGCAATATTTCAAGTTTCGGATTATTCGAAAATCCGAAAATTCAAAAATTCAAATTTTTATGAATATTAATTTTGTTATTTCTAACAATTTGGTCCTTGTTATATCTGAAAGTTAAAAAAATCGAAATTTTCATAGATGTGAATCTTGTTATATTTAGTAATTTGTTGTTTGTTATATTCGAAATTTTGAAATTTTCATAAATACGAATTTTAAATTAAAAAATAATTAAATCAAAATATATTTTTGGATAATCGGATATCCGAATATCCGATCCAATTATCCGATATCCGAATATCTGGATATTCAATTTTTTCCGAATCGGATACGGATCACTCTATATGGCTGATCCAAAAAACCCAGATCGGATCCGATCCGATAGTTGGTAATGAACACCCCTACCGCCTGGGGCGATTCCCATCCGCCCTGGACGGTGACCGGTATGAACCCAGTCTGAACCCGGTCGAACCGGGCCCAACCGGCCTTGAACTGATTCTGTTTGAACCGGCTGAACCGAACTGACCCGATCGACCCGTTGACTGAGTCAACTCAGTGAGTCAACTTGCCTGAGTCAAACCTTTGACTACTGATGTCAGCGTTGACCGTTGACTCTTTGACCGATGACGTCAATATGACGCTAGCGTTGACTTTGACTGCTGACGTCAACGTTGACTTTGACAAAAAAAGTCAAATTTTCTGAAAACTCTCATTTTACATTTTTCGACGTCCTAAGTCTATTGTTGAATTCAACTTTTTGAACCTTTAACCCGAAAGCCTCCAAATCTGATATTAGACCTGAACATGCTTTTGTACTTCATTACTCAGTTTAAAGGCAATGTGATTAAGGACTGATTTTGGATTTGTGGATAATTGAAGGCATTCGTATATCTTTAGATCTGGGAGGCTGGGGGACGTTGAATTCGGGTTCGAGAGTGTTTGAATGTCGTTTCAATGGTCGACCGATACAGCAAGGACTTAAGGTAATACATTACTACCTCTTGCATACTTTATGATATATGTTAGTTATAGGCTAAAGTTTGCATGAGTACAATTAACTGTACTTTAACTTTGCTTGAGTCAATTAAACTATGAGATAATATATTGGTAATTTGGATAATATCGAATTATTCGAAAGTGGAATTTAATAGACCGGAAGGATCTTGAGTTCAGTAAATGGTTAATAAGACATAATCTCTAGATCTGATAAATAGAGTTAAATGATTTAATATTTGAAATATTTCGTTAAGAAATGATGATAATACACTCAAGAAATAAGAATGACTTAAATACCCCTAACAAAGGAAATGCCCTAAAATTTTACACTCGATCTGATAAATAATTATTTTATCTGAAATCCTCATTTTATTGGGAAAGAATTTGGTATCAAATTTGCAAATATATATGATAACAAAACACTTGTATTACCCAAACCCATGACAAACACCTAAAGATAAATTTACTGGAAGATTCTATGTATTCCTGAACTGATCTAAGCGATAGTAGTGAATGAATTGATTGGAATGATAGAAATGACTGAAATAACCTCAGTCACTGGAATTATCAAATTAACTGAAATTATGGATAAACCCTCGAGAATTGAAATTGATGAATTGTTTGGGATTACCAGAAGTATCTTAATGTCTAAAATACCCTTGGGCATCGACGTGTCTGTAATACCCTCGAATACTAAAATAACTGAAAATACCTCTAAGACTTGTAATAAGAAATACCAGTAAAGCCAAACAAATAGACTAGTTTTGAAAGTGGTTAATTAGTGAAGGTGACATACTTTGCAATACACTATAGTCAGTTCTGAGAAATGAATTCTTAAGGTGTACCTATCTAAATAAATGGTTGGCTTTGTATCTTCTGCTGTCACTACTTATTATTGATTATTGTTATTACTGTTATTTATTATTACTATTGATTAATACCGATTTTTGTTAATACTAATTATTACTGTTGTTACTATTATCACTGTTTAGACTGTTACTGGAGTACTTGGGTATAGTGAGAAGTGCCTGAAGGTTCAGCCTTGATTCGGCTGGTAATTCTGCCCGTATAGGGTTTCTATGCTTCAGTTAGGGTAATTCCTTATGACTTCTGTATCAGGTTCCTATGCTTCGGCTAGGGTAATTCCTTATGACTTATGTATCATGTTCCTATGCTTCGGCTAGGGTAATTCCTTATGACTTCTGTACCAGGTTCCTATGCTTCGGCTAGGGTAATTCCTTATGACTTCTGTATCAAGTTCCTATGCTTCGGCTAGGGTAATTCCTTATGACTTCTGTATCAGGTTCCTACGCTTTGTCTAGGGTAATGCATTCTGCATTTAGGCTTTTATGCTCCAGTTAGGACGATTTTATTGGACCCAATACACCCCTTTAGGTCAGCACCACGGCAAATAGGCCTGGGTAAATGCCTTATAGATGCAGTCTTGGAAAACTGCCTATTGGATTTGAGATGGAGGATAGATAAGAGTTTAAAAATAATCGTAATTGGAACCTGTGGATACTCAGAACACCGTGATAGTTTTATACTATACCATGTATCTGTTTTACCTTACATGCATTTGTCTACATCATCATTTGGTAGTTTTGTATTACTGAGCTTTCCCAAACTCACTTTGTTTCACCATTGCTGGTTAGAGAAATTTGATTATAGATTTATGACCGATATCAGTTTGGAGTTCCCTTGGCGTTGCATGTGGAGTGCAATACCTATGTATTAGTGGGCATGTATGTCACAATTTATTTTATGATTGAGTCTGTATTTTGTTTTCTAGATTTCAGTTTGTATACACGAAATTTTAATATAGTTTTATCAGAAATATTATTTTACACTTTTAAATGTATTTCTAATAGTTTTCTTCTATATTATTTTTCTGTGGGTCGTTCCGGTAATCCTAATGTGACCTCCTAGATTTAGGTGTGTCGCATAGTCGGGTCTAGGGGGTTAAAGTAGAGGTCAGTATTTATTGACTGGAGTAAAAAAATTAAGTTATTCTAGTTGACGATAGGGGTGTTCAATTGGTCGCTTTGGTTAACTGATCAATCCGAACTAGTAAAAATCTATTAACTAATTTTTTTCCCTTTAACCGTTAATCAAACCGAACATTTTTTGAAAATTTTTAACCGAACCAAAGAAAGTTCGGTTAATTCGATTGGTTTTTGAATTAACCGAAATTTATTATAAGTTTTTGGGTAAAGTACACAAATGATCACTAAACTGTGCTAAAATGATCTTTTTAGTCACTGAAATTTTAATAGTTACTAAAAAATCATTAAACTTATCGAACTATTACAAAATGGTCATTGCACTTTATAAATTATGATAGATTTTGAAAAGTTTAGTGACCATTGTGTAATAATTTAATAAATTTAATGATCGTTTTGTGCTAATTTAATAAAGTTTAATGACCATCTTATAATATATCAAAAATTCTAATGATCATTTTATAACTTTTACAAGTTCAGTGACCAAATATATATAGGGTTATATTTTAATATACAAGCTGCGTAAAAAAATTACACAACCCTTCACATGTAAACTATAAAATCTAAAACCTAAATCCTAACCCTAACACCCTAAAACCTAAGTGTTATACTCTAAACCCTATATTCTAAATTCTACACCCTACAACATAAACCTAAACCCCTAAATCATAAACTCCAACCTAAATCTATAAACCTTAAAATTGAAAGGATCGTGTAAACTGTCTCAAAGTATTTTTTGTGTGTATATATATATATATATATATATATATATATATATATATATATATATAGGCTTAAAGGTCAAATTAGTCCTCAACGAAAAACAAAAAAAATAATTAAGCCCTTATAAAAAAATTTGCACCCAATATAGCCCTCATTAGTTGAAATACACCCAATTTAACCATTCTCTAACGATTAACCAATTTTCATTGTTAACTTAATGACAACCAATAACATGATGACATGTGACCAGGGCGGATTTGGTATTCTGCTAGGTGGGTCATGTGACACACCATTAAAATAGGGAAAATTTAGTATTTTATTTAATTTAAGAAAAATTAGTTTATTCCTTATAGTTTTTATGTTCTTTTTGTTGTTAATTTTTTATCATCTTATTCTCATCGACTAAAGTTTCTTTTGCAGGACAGTTTCAATTGGGATTTGGTTCATAAATTTATTCTAGACTTTTAGTAGTAGTGGCAGCACTTTATTTCACATCCTTCAATTGAGGTATTTGTGCTTCTAGCATATTTTCTCATTACTTGACATGTCTGATGCCACTAAAGTATAAAATTGATGAATTCTACATTTTGGAAATATTAAAGAATATATATATATATGGGTAAAATTTTGATACTCATGCAGTGTAAAATTAATTTTACACAAGCCTGTGTATTTATACTATAAAAATCCAAATCCTAAATTCTTAACCCTAACCCTAAAAAACTAAACCCTAAACCTTAAACCCTATACACTAAATTCTAAACACTAACCTTAAATTCTAAACCCTACAACCTAAACCCCTAAACCTTAAACCCTAAACTAAAACTCTAACCCTTAAAATTAAAAGGCACGTGTAAACTAAAGTTTACACGGCCTGTGTATCAAAGTTTTTTCATATATATATATATATATATATATATATATATATATATATATATATATAGTCTTTTTCTTATGGTTGAATTCTTTATTGAATTTTCCCATATTCTATACTGTAGTTTAAAACTTTTTTATTGTAAATTTTTTATCGTAAATGTTAACAACTATTCAACTTAGGGTATATTTTAAATTATCTTTGGTCGCATTAAAAGGAAAATTTTATAGTTATTATCTTCTCATATTAAAGCCTATATTATTGATATTTGAATGACTGTTTGGTTACATTTATATACGGAAACATTTATCTGTGGATGTTAGTATGGAAGCGATTATGCGTTAATGATAAAATGTGAGAACTCGTCGTGAACGATTGTAGTTATTTTTATGTGTTAGTACTTTTTAATTTGAATTTTCTATTTTTAAATGTAGCTTTTGATTACTTATCTAATTTACTATTTACTTATATTACTTGCTATTGTATTTATTATCAGTCAATTAACCACCAAATTTAAATTCCTAAAATCCCAGATTTAAACTGTGGCTCACACAATTTTTTATTGACCAAATGATTATCATTTGTCTACTCGTTATTGACCAAAATTTAGTCTGATTTTCTTAATTTCTTAGGGTTTTTCTAAACTATTCATATTTTTTAATATATGAGTTTTTTAAATGTTTTTTTTAATTTTTAGGATTTATATTTTTAAAAGAAAATTAGAAAATTGACTTTTTATTTCTTAATTTTTTAATAAATTTACATTTATTATTTAAAAACTAAAAGTTTGAAGCCCTAAAATCTTAAAATATTTTAAACCCTACAAATTAAACCCCTAAACAAGGGCAAAGGGTAACCATACAAGTGGAATCCCTGCCCCCCTTTTAACCTTTTAAATTTAGCCTCAAACTTTTTTAATTTTAATTTAGTCTCTCCAAAAATTTTAAAATTTTGCATTGTATTTTAAATTTTTGAATATTTTTAGTTGAATTCTCTTCTAAAATTTTAAGTCTCAATCATTCTCAAATTTTATAAAAAAATTTAGTTAGACCCCAACTTTTTTCAAAAAAATTAAATTAAACCCTTTAAAGAATCTACAAATTTTAATTTAGACCTCTACAAATTTTAAAAAATTAAAATAGGCCCCACAAGCTTTAGTGTCAGGATCCGCCCGTTCCCCCAAAAGCTTAAACCATAAAACTTAAATTCTAAACCCTACAAATTAAACCCCTAAACCTTAAAACCTAGATTAGATCTTTAACCCTTAAAACAGAAAACAGAAAAACTTGTTTAGACTACACATGCATATTGAATAATTTTTCATGTAATAATACACAAGAAAATTTAAAGGCAGGCAAAGAGAGAAAATATTTTGAGTACATTTTCATTGGCAAAAAAGAAAGGTAAAGATTACAAAAATTTTGTAGCATATAAACTCTAAGCTATGGACTCTCACCATGTAAAAGGTTGAGGCCATGTAAAGAAATTACTAGAAATGAATGGAGATTTTTCCCAGCATTTTTTTTTTTTTTTGTATCAGAAACCTGTCTCAATATGCAACCTGGCGGTGGCGCCAATCTCCAGTCCTCGCCGAGATGTTTTCCATAACTGGGACTCCAGCCCTAACCTCCTAATCTCCATAAGCCCACGCTCAACTGCATACAGTACAAGCAATCAATATACTTTAACTGGACATGACATTACTTTAAAATTTACCATACTATATGTTTATATGTAGCTTAAGCGGTCTATGTTACCCTGATCTAGGAGATGCT
>JAGYYJ010001652.1:0-20850 GCA_019671005.1 Hibiscus mutabilis | reverse complement strand
ATCACACCCCCAACTCAACTATTGCTTGTCCTCAAGCAATGCAAACTAATAATTACCGCCAAGACTTCAATCTATAATGCTTGTGAGTGTGTAGTGAGTTGTGTGCAAGTTGATTTTTCGATTCTATGCAAACAAGAGGTTTTCAAATTACTTCATTGGGTTCTTTTTAACATGTTTTAACTAGAGCCAGCTTTTGGGCACCTCTAGTGTTTTGTTTTAGTTTTTTAGTTTTATTTAATCGACTAGAGCCGGTTTCGCACCTCTAGTTAAAAATTTTTAACACATACTAGAGCCACCTTCGGCACCTCTAGTGATCAATTTTTTAGCACATGCTAGAGCCAATTTCGCACCTCTAGCATTCATCCAATTTTTATTCTAATCCCCAATTTGTTAATTATCAACCTAAGTTCACTAGAATTCTTAAATCAATCAAACCACAACAATGTTTCATCAAATTTAGCATCATAGTAAAATTCTAAGTTTTTCCATGGTTATCCTAGAATAAAAATTCTATCAATTAAGTGCATTGGCAAAGTCATCATCGGATATTCATCAAATCTAAGCAATTTTGTTCCAACTAAAGGCATGGCAAGCAATTTATGTATCCTAAATGTAATACTTAAGATGAATGTAACTAAACATGGTAACTAACTACTACTAACAATCCCCCAAACTCGAGGAGGCATTGTCCTCAATGCATGCATTAAAGAAAAATAAAAATAACGAAAAATAAAATGCAAACGAGGACTTACTCCGAGAGTTCGCCATCGTGATGATTAGTTTCCTTTGGTCGGTGTCTTGATTCTCTTGCTTGAACGCGATGGTTGTTTTCTTGTTGCCGTGGTGGAATCGATCCTCGTGACGGGTTGTCCTCATCGCCCTCTTCATCAATGTCATTGGCTTTTCGCTTGAGGATTCAATTGGTGCGGTCTTTGTTGGTGCAATGGAGGACTCGTCCGAATCTGAAAAATCAGAAAATGATTCCGTAGGAGTTGATTCGGCATAGGTGCTTTACCTTGGCTTTTGCAAAGGGTTGCCGGATGTCTTTAGCTTTGGCTGCCGTGGCATCTTCGTGGTTGGTTGCCGTGGCAATCAGCTTGTGCAGCACGATGTAGGTTGCCACGGCATCATCTGCTGCGGTTGTCGTGGCGACTATTTCATTGGGTGCCGGGCAAGATCTCAAAGCAGAAAGATTGGGAACGGCACGCCGATTGTCCGGTACTTTCTAGGATGACTTGGGTGATGGCATTGTTGTGCTCCTTCATGTACCGCATGAACATTAGTTGCCGGTCTTCAATTTGCCTTAGGTGGCTTTGCCAATGGGTGCAAGAGTGCTTCAAAGTGTCCCGGGTTGATGGCCGAAAGTTGTTCGGGCGTTAGGTGCTTGGGCATTAGGGATTGCCGGGCGGCAGGAGTTGCCGCGGGCAATTGGAGGCCTTGAAGATTTTCCCGGTGCCTCTCCCATTAGCTGGATTTGTGCTTGATTCCAACCGACTTTGGTAGGGCTTTTCATCGGTGGACTCACTTAGATATGCATCTCCTGCAAAGATTAGAAATTAAGCAAGGGAAGAAAAGAGAACCCTTATCTTTTGAGCTACATACAAAAATCTCATCACAAATAATTTTTCCAATGTTAATGATGCGATTATGCAAAATAGAATGTATGAGCAAAAGACGTGGTATATCAACGGTAGTATTGTGTGTGGTGGGCATTAAAGAAGTTTTAACAAACTTATTCCATAGTTTTGCCTCGGGCTTAAGCCGAAGGCGATTTACCGTGCCTTTGTATTTACCGGGCGCTCCAATGAGTTCCCTGGTTGAGTGAGTTCTGAAGCACCTTGTCGAGTTGCTTGGGATTGATTTGATCAACGAAGGCTTGATGCTTTGTCCTTCTCAATGTAAAGCCCGTAAAAGGTGTTGACATTTTCGGGGCTTATGAGTATGGCCTTGTCACGAACAAAAACATAAGGAATTAGCCATTCATGCATTAATCCATCGCTGAGCTTGATTACATAACTTGGTAGTTTTTGTGGGAAAAGATGCTGCTTTGGTGTGTTTTGTGTGTATGTATGTGATCACTTGCCAAAGCAAGGCTAGAGCTAGTTGCCGTGGCAATACATGAAGGAGATGCCGAGCTAGTTGCCGTGGCAATGCATGAAGGATGAAGGAGACGAGCCAGCTGGCTGCCGTGGGCAATTGTCGACAAAGAACAAGGTGATATGGTAGTCGAAATTGATGACTAGACAAGCCCAAGATGACGTGGAGCAAAGCCTAATCCTAAAGGAATTTGATTTCCATGAAGAGATTAAAGAAGAATTAAATTCCAAGAAGATAGGAGAAGTTCTAGTAGGAATATAATTATAATAAAGAATTATATTCTTTAAAGATAATTTAATTCCAACTTAACTTCCTCCTCAAAGAAGGACTTTGACCTAGCCCTATAAATGAGAGGGGAATTTCAACAACTCCAAGGAGAGCAAGAGGAGAGAATTTTCGACAAGCATCTAGGGCAAGGAGGATTTCACAAGCTTCATCTTCTTCATCTTTTTCTTTCTTGTTCAATTAGGTTCATGCTAGGGATTATTTATCTTGTGTTTTTTTGGAACCTAGCCATGAACTAAATCTATTTGGCTATGGTTATTGTGTTTTGTGGTTGTGAGAAACTATTGGTTTTGTTTAGGTAATAAGAGTTTGCACTTTTCTATTCAAGGTTTATTCATTCTTGGTTCTTATTCTTGTTTATGAGTGAATTGGGAGAGGATCTCGTAATTTCATCTATTTATCTAATATCGGGAGAGTTAGATTCAAGAAACGAATGAATATGATCTTTATTCAATCTATTGATGGTGAAGATTAATCCGCTTAGGAATAAGTTAAGGATTTCAACGGCTAAGAGGAGCGCAAGATTGGTTGTTGTTCACCCTTGATTCACGCAGGATGTATTATCAAGGCATGCACAAGTAGCTAGAGTTTCACTTAGGATAAGAAGAAACCATTGAAGAACGCCTCACAACCTTGAAGGTTGCTGCCCAAACGCCCAAGTAGTTGCCCAACTAGTCGCCCAGCAACCATCGATTAGCTGCCAAGGCAACCCCACAGTAAGTTGCCACGGCAACCGAAGTTGCCCGCACACTTTTTTACCAAGACGATCCAATCGCTATCACACCTCAACTCACGATAACCCGCCTATCTCTCTCATTTGATCTCATTTATTCTTTTACTTTATTGCTTTCTAGTTTAGTTATTAGTTAAACTCCTATAATCCTTTATTTGTGTTTTTACTTTTACAAAGGTAAGAGACTAGATTCTTGAAGTGGCACCAATCCTCGTGGAGACGATATCTTTATACTATAACTTGCAACGTGTATACTTGCACAATTGCGTAGCACTTATTACGCGCAACAAGTTTTTGGCGCCGCTGTCGGGGATTGGCAATAGCGACTTTGTTTTTATTTTCTTGCACTTTCTTTTACTTTTCTTGTTTAAGATTCAAGGGCTAACAAACTTTGGTTTTGCATTGGTATATGACCAGTATGAGACCGACTACACCAGTAATATCCCTTTGATCCGTAAATCGAACGAACCTTACAAAGACTTAGACGAAGGATAAGAGTAGCAATGGCTAATCAAGACGGCAATATGAATCAAGATGTTCCAAAGCAGAGGAGGAGTGATTCTTGCACGAAATGTAACTATTCGAGACTATCTTGAAGAAGATCTTGATGGACTTAATCCAGAGTTGTCGCACCTGAAATTGAAGCCACCACTTTGAGTTAAAACCGTAATGTTTAATATGATCAACACAATTGGTCAATTTGGCGGCTCAAAGAATCAAGATGCACGACAACATCTTAAATCTTTCCTCGAGATTTGCAACTCGCTCAAAATACACGAGTCACCCCGATGTCTTACGATTAAGATTATTCCCCTATTCACCGAGGGATAGGGCGAAAGCATGGTTGAATAGCATTCCCGCCGATCAATAGCATCTTGGACCGATCTTTGTCGTGATTTTTTGCTCGATTTAATCCTACAAATTTGACTAATAAGCTTCAGAACGACATTACTTTTTTCGGCAGCGTGATGATGAATCCATGTACGAGGCTTGGGAGCGATATAGAGAACTTCTACACAAATGCCCCTACACGGATTCCCGTGTGGACTCAAGTAACAATGTTTTACAACGCCGTGAATACACCAACAAGGATGATGCTAGATGCCTCGCAAACGGCATACTCCTAGATAAGTCACCGAGGAAGCAATGCAAATTTTAAACAGGCTGGCCAAGAATGATTATCAATTCCCTCTACTAGAAGAGGAGGAGTTAGACGCTAAGCCACAATACATGAACTAGGATCATCGATTCACTTTCACACAATTGGCCACTTTAACCAAGATGGTCCAGAACATGCAAAACCAAACAACACACATGAGGTCAAGGTAATGGATTCTTTTTTGTGAGTTATGTGGTGATAACCATGATTCTTCTGAATGTATGCAGAATCCGAATCCAACTTCTATGTGGGGAATTACAATCGAACAACAATGTGATGTCCAATACATACAATCCAGCTTGGAAGAAGCACCCAAATTTTTCATGGAGTAATCCCAACAATGCTCTAAACCAGAACAATCAGAATGCACAAGCATCGGGATTCCAAAGAATATGCCACGGCAAATAGCTACCGCAAAGAACAACCGACAACATCTAGTTCTTTGAAAAATTCTAAATGCTTTTATGATGAAAAATCAATCTTATATGGCTGAGAATAGTAACTTCATAAAAAGAACTGATGCTTTTATTAATAGACTCGAGATGAGATTGCAAAACCAAGAGGCGGCAATCAAATCATTGGAAAATCAAGTCGGATAGTTTTGCTCAAAATCAATACTAGACCGCAAGGAGGTTTACCTAGCGATATCAAGTCGCAAGAGGAACTGCCCATGAGCAATGTAAGGCAATCACCACTAGAAGTGGCCAACAACAACTTAGAGAGGCTCAAACCCGCCATCAAACAAAACTCCACAAAAAGATCAAGATTTAACCTAGCGGCAAAGCCTCGATGTCGAACTAGAATTGCCGCGCAACCGCAATAATAAGCATGCCTCTCAAACCGACGATAAGGATGCTTCGAAAACTTGTGTGATAAGCATGCCTCGCAACCCCAATTGATAATGCCTCAACTCCAGCTTGTCCCGCAATGCCGCCAATCAGGTTCAAACCAATGAAAGGATCAAGATATCCGACTTCCATCACCATTCCCACAAAGGTTGAAGCGACAAAAGCAAGAATACCAATTCAAGAAGTTTCTTGATATCCTAAAGCAAGTCCACATCAACTTGCCATTGGTGGAAGCAGTTGAACAAATGCCAAACTATGCCAAGTTTCTTAAAGACATTGTGTCCAAGAGAACAAGGCTAGAGAGTTTGAAACAGTTACCGCAACAGAGGGATGCATGGCAACGTTGCACAATCGTATGCCACCCAAGTTGAAGGATCCCGAAAGTTTCATAATACCCTGTTCCATTGGAAATCACTATGTCGGGAAAGCATTATGCGACCTTGGGGCTAGCATAAACTTGATGCCTAAATCGGTTTTCCAGAAACTAGAATCGGGAAGGCAAGACCTACAATAGCTTATGCTACAAATGAGCCGATAGATCCTATGTGCATCCGTAGGGAAAAATCGAGGACATACTGGTAAAAGTTGATAAATTTATTTTTCCCCACTGACTTTATTGTTTTGGATTGTGAAGCAAATGAGCATGCACCCATCATTCTCGAGACCATTCCTAGCAACAGGGAGAACCTTGATCGATGTTGAAAAGGAGAACTCACAATGAGGGTGAATGACCAGCAAGTTAAACTAAATGTGTTCCAAACACTAAGGCATGCCGATGATCCGTAAGAATGCCAACTTCTTCATGCCACGACAGAGTTTAACTTTGACGAGGAATTTAGTTGCCTCGCAACTACATTGCCGATCAAGAGGAACCCGAGGAGTATGAAGAACCGGTCAATGAGGAACAACAAGAAGAAGAGGCAAATTGGCTAGTCAATCGACCAGGTACATACTTTGAACCACCGGATTACCTGTAAGGAAGGTAAACTCAAAACCCTCTATTGAACAACCACCGATTCTTGAGTTGAAACAATTGCCGAGCAACTAAAATATGCATACTTAGGAACCGATAATACATTGCCTGTAATTATTTCTTCTAAGTTACAGCCTGAGCAGAAAAAAGAAGCTGATCAAGATGTTGAAGCTACACAAAAAGGCAATAGGGTGGACAATTGCCGACTTGAAGGGAATTAGCCCGGCAAAGGTGCATGCACAAGATTTTGTTGGAAGATGATCACAAACCTTCAATTGAGGCCCGAGGAGACTGAATCATGCCATGAAAGGGGTTGTAATGAAAGAAATCATCAAGGGGCTGACGCCGCATTATATACCCTATCTCCTGATAGTACATGGGTAAGTCCGTACAATGTGTACCAAAAAAGGGAGGTATAACAAAGGGTAAGTAATGAAAAACATGAAACTCATTCCAACCAGATCAGACCGTTGGAGGGTTTGTATGGATTATCGAAAGCTAAACAAAGCCACTAGAAAGATCACTTCCCATTACCCTTTATTGATCAAATGCTTGACCGCCTTGCAGTAAACCCTTTTATTGTTTTCTTGATGGTTATTCAGGTTACAATCAAATTGCCATAGCACCGTAAGATCAAGAAAAGACAACCTTCACATGCCCATACGGTACTTATGCCTTCCGAAGGATGCCGCTCGATTGTGTAACGCCCCGCAACCTTCCAAAGATGCATGATGGCACTCTTTTCGCACATGGTCAAGACTTCCTTGAGATCTTCATGGATGATTTTTCTGTTTTTGGTAATGACTTCGAAAAATGCCTCGCAATTTAGAGAGGGTGTTGGCAAGATGTGAAGAAACCGATTTAGTCCTCAATTGGGAGAAATGCCATTTTATGGTAGATGAAGGAATAGTGCTCGCCACAAGATTTCATCCAAGGGAATTGAAGTAGACAAAGCCAAGGTGGACGTGATCGAGAGATTACCCCACCAAGTTCTAAGTTAAAGGAATTCAAGTTTTCTTGGACATGCAGGTTTTTTTACAGAGGTTCATTCATAATTTTTCTAAAATCACTAAACCCTTGTGCAATTTGCTTGAACAGATAAAGTCTTCGATTTTGATGATTCTTGCACCCAAGCATTCAAAACCCTAAAGAAAAAGCTTGCCTCGCACCCATTGTCGCTCCACCGATTGACGCTACCTTTGAGCTCATGTGTGATGCAAGTGATTTCGCGGAGGAGCAAATCCTAGGCCAACGCACAGTAAGACCTTCCATGTGATATACTACGCTAGTAAAACTCTTAATAGTGCTCAAGTGAATTACACAACAACGGAGAAAGAGTTACTAGCTGTAGTTTTCGATTTGACAAGTTCCGATCCTATTTGATTGGTACAAAGGTAATTGTTCATACGACCATTCGCAATCAAATATCTATTTGCTAAAAAGGATGCCAAACCTCGCTTGATTCGTTGGATATTACTTTTACAAGAATTTGATATTGAAATTAAGGACAGAAAGGAACAAAAATCAAGTGGCCGATCACTTATCACGCTTAGAACGCAATAGGAGGAGGACGCGATCTAGAGATATGTGATGCATTCCCGATGAACAAATTTTAGTTGCCTCGCAACCATGGACGCCACATGCCTCGCAACCCTGGACGCAACCATGGACGCCAAACCTCGACGCCAAACCATGGATGCACACGCCGCAACTCTCGACGCCACGCAGCAGCCTTTTGACGCGCACGCGGCAATTTTGGGAGCAATACCACGGCAAAGACATGCCTCGCAATACCCTCGCACGCTGGATTTAGTTAATTTCCTTGTTTGTGGTATTTTACCTTATGGCATTACTCACCAAGGGAAGAAGCGGTTCCGCCATGATGCTAAGCATTACTTTTGGGACGAGCCTCTTTTGTTTAAACAATGTGCAGATCAGGTTATACGCCGATGTGTCCTCAAGAAGAAGAAACAAAATGTACTCCGCAATGCCATTCTTCACCCTATGGAGGACATTTTGAGGAACTCGCATCACGCCAAAGTTTTGCAATCCGGTTTGTATTGGCCAACATTGTACAAAGATGCCCAAGACTTTTACAAGCAATGTGATCGCTGCCGAGGACGGGCAATATCTCTAGACGACATGAGATGCCGCCTCCAACATCATCGAGGTGGAATTGTTCGATGTATGGGGATCGATTTTATGGGACCTTTCCCATCTTCATTCGCAACCTCTACATTCTACTTGCCGCCGACTACGTGTCTAAATGGGTGGAGGCAGCTGCAGCTTCCCAACAACGATTCCAAGACCGCAACAACGATTCTTGCAAAAAAACATATTTACACGGTTTGGGATGCCGAGAGCAATTATCGCGATTTAAGGCAAGCATTTTGACAATGTACTAATTGCCAAGATGTTGCAACGCTCGCATATCACACAAGATCGCCACGGCATATCACCCAAAAACCAACGGCAAGCAAAAATTTCCAACCGGAATTGAAGGGTATACTCGAGAAAGTTGTAAATCCTCTAGGAAGGATTGGTCATTAAGACTAGATGACGACTTTGGGCATATCGCACCGCATTCAAAACACCCTTAGGTATGTCCCCTTCCGACTTGTCTATGGCAAAACATGCCATCTACCGTGGAAATCGAACACAAGGCATACCGGGCAATCAAGACCGTGAATATGGATTGGGAAAGTGCCGACAAAAAAAGCTTGTTGGACCTCAATGAGATAGAAGAATTCGCACTCGCCTATAACAATGCACGAATCTACAAGGAGAAAACAAAGCAATGGCATGACAAGAAACTATTGCCACGGCAATTCATGCCAGGGCAACTAGTTCTCTTATTCAATTCTCGCCAAAACTTTTCCCGAAAAGCTCAAATCAAGATGGTCGGGACCATTCGGTTGTCAAACCATTCTCCCATGGTGCCGTGATAATCAAGTCCATCACCGACAACCATGAATTCAAAGTTAATGGACAAAGATTGAAGCACTACAATGGTGCCCATGTGGAACGAATAAAGAAGTGGTCAACTTAGAGATGCATGAGCATGCTCTCCTTTTGATATTTTATTTTTTTTTTTTATTTTTTTTTTTTTTTTTTTTTTTTAATTTTTTTTTTTTTTTTTTTTTTTTTTTTTTTTTTTTTATTATTTTTATTATTATTATTTTTTTTTTTTAGATTTTTTTTTTTTATTTTTTTAAGTTTAAGAATCCTTTATACATCTTTATTTATTTTCTTTTATTAGTTTATCTTTAATTTTAATCCTTATTTGATTTGTCTTTGAATTGTAGGAAAAGAGTTCAAGATAAAGAGGAATTTTAATCCAAGAAGGAAAACATCTTCAACAAGGAAACTAATGGGCTGAATCTAAGGCTTATATAAAGCCTCCAATTTACCCTAATCAAACCCCCCTTGCCATCACCCTCTCCCCTAAACCAAAACCCTTTTTTTTCTTTTTCCCCTAATCCCACCCACCATATTTACCACCTATCTTTTTCTATAAAACCCATCACCCTTAACCTATTCCTACTTTTTATCTTGCAACTTTTTAGTTTCTTTTCTTTTCTTTTTTTTTTTTAAAAACTCACAACCAAGATCATCCATGGCATCCAAAATTAAATTTTTAGTTCATCCAAGTTCCTCCAAAGAACCAAGATACAAGAAGTTTGCTACACCGTGGTTCAAGAAAGATTTCACCCAAGTTTGAAAGCCGGAAGATTCATGAAGAACAAGGCTTTGAATACTCCAACTCTCATCAAGATTTCGCCTTGAACCATTCATCTTCGAGAGGATTGCACATCAAAAGTGGCAAATCTTTTGCCATCAACCGAAACCGGTAACATCTCATGGGTAAGAGAATTTATGCTCACTCACCTAACCCGGATAATCCTTATGTTTTTGTTCGTGACAAGGCCATACTCATAAGTCCCAAAAACGTCAACACCTTTTACGGGCTTTACATTGAGAAGGACGAGCATCAAGCCTTCGCTGATCAAATCACGCCCAAGCAACTCGACAAGGTGCTTCAAGAACTCACTCAACCGGGAACTCATTGAACGACGGTAAATACAAGGGCACGTAAATCGCCTTGGCTTAAAACCCGAGGCAAAACTATGGAATAAGTTTGTTAAAACTTTTTAATGCCCACCACACACAATACTACCGCTGATATACCACGCCTTTTGCTCATACATTCTATTTTGCATAATCGCATCATTAACATTGGAAAAATTATTTGTGATGAGATTTTTGTATGTAGCTCAAAAGATAAGGGTTCTCTTTTCTTCCCTTGCTTAATTTCTAATCTTTGCAAGGAGATGCATGTCCCAAGTGAGTCCACCGATGAAAAGGCCCTACCAAAGTCCGGGTTGAATCAAGCACAAATCCAAAAGCTAATGGGAGAGGCACCGAAAATTCTTCAAGGCCTCCAATTGCCGCGGCAACTCCCGCCGCCCCGCAATCCCTAATGCCCAAGCACCTAACGCCCGGCAACTCGCCATCAACCCCGGGACACTTTGAAGCACTTTGCAACCATTGGCAAGCCACCTAAGGCAAATTGAAGACCGCAACTAATGTTCATGCGGTACATGAAGGAGCACAACAATGCCATCACCCAAGTCATCCTAGAAAAGTACCCGACAATCGCGCGTCGCTCCTAATCTTTCCCGCCGCCGAGATCCTTGCCCCGCAAACCAATGAAGCAGTCCACGCACGCAACCGCAAATGCATGATGCCGCGCAACCTACATCATGCGCTCGCACAAGCTGATGCCACGGCAACCAACCCCAAGATGCCACGGCAACCAAAGCTAAAGACATCCCGCAACCACCGCAAAAGCCAAAGGTAAAGCACCTATGCCCGAATCAACTCCTACGGAATCATTTTCTGATTTTTCAGATTCGACGAGTCCTCCATTGCACCAACAAAGACCGCACCAATTGAATCCTCCAAGCGAAAAAGCCAATGACACCGATGAAGAGGACGATGAGGACAACCCCGCACGAGGATCGATTCCACCACCGCAACAAGAAAACAACCATCGCGCTCAAGCAAGAGAATCAAGACACCGACCAAAAGGAAACTAATCATCCACGATGACGAACTCTCGAGTAAGTCCTCGTGATGCATTTTATTTTTTATTATTTTTATTTTTTTTAATGCATGCATTGAGGACAATGCCTCACTCGAGTTTGGGGGATTGTTATTAGTAGTTACCATGTTTAGTTACATTCATCTTAAGTATTACATTTAGGATACATAAATTGCTTGCCATGCCTTTAGTTGGAACAAGAATTGCTTAGATTTGATGAATATCCGATGATGACTTTGCCAATGCACTTAATTGATAGAATTTTTATTCTAGGATAACCATGGAAAAACTTAGAATTTTACTATGATGCTAAATTTGATGAAACACTATTGTGGTTTGATTGATTTAAGGAATTCTAGTGAACTTAGGTTGATAATTAACAAATTGGGGGGATTAGAATAAAAATTGATGAATGCTAGAGGTGCCCGAAATTGGCTCTAGCATGTGCTAAAAAAATTGATCACTAGAGGTGCCCAAAACTGCTCTAGTATGTGTTAAAAAAATTGATCGCTAGAGGTGCCCAAACCGCTCTAGTCGAATAAAAACTAAAAAACAAAACAAAACACTAGAGGTGCCCAAAAACTGCTCTAGTTAAAACATGTTAAAAAGAACCCAATGAAGTAATTTGAAAACCTCTTGTTTGCATAGAATCCAAAATCAACTTGCACACAACTCCGCACACACTCACAAGCATTATAGTTTGATTCCGAGTAACTCCTAAGTTTTCCAAAAATGAAAAGCCAATCATACTTTGTGCCCCGCTCGAGAATTGAAATCAAGTTCAAAGCTAAGTTTGTGAAAATTAAAGTCTTGCTGTAATTATTAGTTTGCATTGCTTGAGGACAAGCAATAGTTCGAGTTTGGGGGTGATAAGTGTTCAAAAGTACTATTTTTCTTACCCTTTTACTCATATTATTGTTAGACTTAGGCTCATATTAGTTGCATAATTAGCCATTCATGCATTAATCCATGTTTCCTTCCATCGCTGAGCTTGATTACATAACTTGGTAGTTTTTGGGAAAAGATGTTGCTTTTGGTGTGTTTTGTGTGTATGTGCAGGATCACTTGCCAAAGCAAGGCTAGAGCTAGTTGCCGTGGCAATACATGAAGGAGATGCCGAGCTAGTTGCCGTGGCAATGCATGAAGGAGACGACGCTGAGCCAGCTGCAATGTGGCAATTGTCGACAAAGAACAAGGTGATATGGTAGTCAAAATTGATGACTAGACAAGCCCAAGATGACGTGGAGCAAAGCCAAATCCCAAAGGAATTTGATTTCCATGAAGAGATTAAAGAAGAATTAAATTCCAAGAAGATAGGAGAGAAGTTCTAGTAGGAATATAATTATAATAAAGAATTATATTCTTTAAAGATAATTTAATTCCAACTTAACTTCCTCCTCAAAGAAGGACTTTGACCTAGCCCTATAAATTAGAGGGGAATTTCACAACTCCAAGGAGAGCAAGAGGAGAGAATTTTTGACAAGCATCTAGGGAGGAGGAGATTTTCGACAAGCATCTAGGCAAGGAGGATTTCTTCATCCTTTTTCATCTTTTTTTCTTGTTCAATTAGGTTCATGCTAGGGATTATTTATCTTGTGTTTCTTTTGGAACCTAGCCATGAACTAAATCTATTTGGCTATGGTTATTGTGTTTTGTGGTTGTGAGAAACTATTGGTTTTTGTTTAGGTAATAAGAGTTTGCACTTTTCTATTCAAGGTTTATTCATTCTGGTTCTTATTCTTGTTTGCGAGTGAATTGGGAGAGGATCTCGAAACTTTCATCTATTTATCTAATATCGGGAGAGTTAGATTCAAGAAACGAATGAATATGATCTTTATTCAATCTATTGATGGTGAAGATTAATCCGCTTAGAATAAGTCAAGGATTTCAACGGCTAAGAGGAGCGCAAGATTGTTGTTGTTCACCCTGATTCACGCAGGATGTATTATCAAGGCATGCACAAGTAGCTAGAGTTTCAACTTAGGATAAGAAGAAACCATTGAAGAACGCCTCACAAACCTTGAAGGTTGCTGCCCAAACGCCCAAGTAGTTGCCCAACTAGTCGCCTGTGCAACCATCGATTAGTTGCCAAGGCAACCCCACAGTAAGTTGCCACGCAACCGAGTTGCCGGCACTCTTTTTTACCAAGACGATCCAATCAGCTATCACACCTCAACTCACGATAACCTGCCTATCTCTCTCATTTGATCTCATTTATTCTTTTTACTTTATTGCCTTCTAGTTTAGTTATTAGTTAAACTCCTATAATCATTTAATGGTGGGTGGGATTATCTGCAAGTTTAAAAAAAAGAGGCTTTGGTTTAAAGAGGGTGCTTAGCATCATGGGGAACTAATTAGGTAAGATTGGGCTGAGTAAGGCTTAGATTCAGCCCAAAATACCTTTGTTGAAGAAATTAACTTCCTTCTGGATTAAAATTCCTTTATCTTGAACTCTTTTCCTACAATGCAAAGACAAATCAAATAAGGATTAAAATTAAAGATAGACTAATAAAAGAAAATAAATAAAGATGTCAAAGGGATTGAAACTTAAAAAGATAAATGTCGAAAATCTATCCTAAAAAAATCGAATAAATCGAATCCATGGTTGGCAAAAAAAAAAGTTGCTCATCCGAGAATGCAAAAAAAAAAATTGAAAAAAAAAAAATCAAAAAAAAAAAAAAAAAAAATAAAATAAAATATCAAAGTCAAACTCTTGTATGCATCATGCATCTCCTAAGTTGACCACTTTTTGTTACGCAAACATGGGCACCATTGTAGTGCTTCAATCTTTGTCCATTAACTTTGAATTCATGGTTGTCGAGATGGACTTGATTATCACAAAGACCATGGGAGAATGGTTTGACAACTTCAAACTGGTCCCAACCATCTTGATTTCAGCTTCACGGAAAAAGTTTTAGCCGAGAATTGAATAAGAGAACTAGTTGCCCTAGGATTGAATTGTCGCGGCAATAGTTTCTTGTCATCCCATTGCTTTGTTTTCTCCCTTGTAGATTCGCATTGTTATAGGCGAGTGCAAGTTTTTCTTTCTATCTCATTGAGGTCCAAAAATCAAAAATTTTTGTCCGCACTTTCCCAATCCATATTCACGGTCTTGATTGCCCAATTATGCCTTGTGTTCGATTTCCACCGTAGATGGCATGTTTTGCCA
Organism: Hibiscus mutabilis; assembly: GCA_019671005.1. Lineage (NCBI taxonomy): Eukaryota > Viridiplantae > Streptophyta > Magnoliopsida > Malvales > Malvaceae > Hibiscus > Hibiscus mutabilis. The sequence goes on along the minus strand of JAGYYJ010001652.1, from coordinate 6,482 downwards.
TTAACAAGCTCGGAAGGGGGACATACCTAAGGGTTTTTTGAATGCAAAGATGAAATGCCCAAATTATTCGCCATCTAGTCTTAATGACCAATCCTTCCTAGAGGGATTTACAACTTTCTCGAGTATACCCTTCAACCTGGTTGAAAATTTCTGCTGTCTCGCTGGTTTGTGGGTGATATGCCGTGGCGATCTTGTGTGATATGCCAAAGGAAGTGCTGCAACATCTTGGCAATTAGTCTGTCAAAATGCTTGCCTTCACACAAATAATTGCTCTCGCATCCCAAACCGTAAATATGTTTTTCTGAAGAATCGCTGCACGGTCTTGGAATCGTTGTTTGGAACCGAATAACCACCAAGAAAACCCATTTAGACACGCAAGACGGTCAAAACATTTGATCAATAAAGGTTGGGAAATGAAGATGGGAAAGGTCCCATAAAATCGATCCCCATACATCGAACAATTCCACCTCGATGATGTTCGAGTTTTCATCTCATGTCGCCTAGAGATATTGCCCGCCCTCCGCAACGATCACATTGCTTGTAAAAGTCTTGGGCATCTTTGTACAATGTTGGCCAATACAAACCGATTGCAAAACTTTGGCCATGGATGAGTTCCTCCAAAATGTCCTCCATAGGGTGAAGAATGGCATTGCCGAGTACATTCTTTTGTTGTTCTTCTTCAAATGGTGCACACATCGGGCGATAACCTCAATCGATCTGCATATTGTTTAAAAAATCAAAAGAGGCTTGTCCCAAAAGTAATGCTTAGCATCATGGTGAACCGCTTTTGATCCCCTTTTTGAGTAATGCCAAAGGTAAAAACCACAAACAAGGAAATTAACTAAATAAGTAAGCATATTTTAGTTGTTCGCAATTGTTTCAACTCAAAAATTGCCGAGGTTGTTCAATGGAGGGTTTTTCGAGTTTACCTTCCTTGGTTGCCGCGGCCAAAGGGTTCAAAGTATGTACTTGGTCGGTTGACTAACCAATTCATCCGAGAATGCATTGTTGTTCCTCATCGATCGCCTCCCTTTGCCTACTCCTTAGCATCAACATTTTGATCGGCAATGTTCCGGTCGATTGACTAGCCAAATTGCCTCGTCTTGTTGTCCTCCTTGAACTTCATACTCTCGTGTCCTCTTGTTCGGCAAATGTAGTTGCCGAGGCAAGAAATTCCTCGAACTCGCCGTGGCAAAGAAGTTGGCATTCTTCGGATCATCGGCATGCCTTAGTGTTTGGGCTGGTCATTCACCTCATTGTGAGTTCTCCTTTTTCAACATCAATCAAGGTCCTCTAGCTAGGAATGGTCTCCGAGAATGATAGGTGCATGCTCATCCGCTTTCACAATCCAAAACAATAAAGTCACGGAAAAATAAATTTATCAACTTTACCAAGATGTCCTCGATTTTTCCTCTCGATGCACATAGGATCTGGCTTACTAGTCAGAGATAATCAAGTGGGTCTTGCCTTCCCGATTCCTAGTTTCGAAAACCGATTTAGGCATCAAGTTTATGCTAGCCCCAAGGTCGCATAATGCTTTCCCCGAACATAGTGGTTTCCAATGAACAGGGTATTGTGAAACTTTCGATCCTTCAACTTGGGTGGCATACGACAGTAACATTGCCATGCATCCTCTCACATGCAAATCTGCTTTCAAACTCTCCTAGCCTTGTTCTCTTGGACACAATGTCTTTAAGAAACTTGGCATAGTTTGGCATTTGTTCAATTGTTTCCACCAATGGCAAGTTGATGTGGACTTGCTTTAGGATATCAAGAAACTTCTTGAATTGATATTCTTGCTTTTGTCGCTTCAACCTTTGTGGGAATGGTGGTGGAAGTCGATATCTTCGATCCTTTCATTGGTTTGAAACCCGATTGACGGCATTGCCGGACAACCGGAGTTGCCGAGGCATTATCAATCGGGTTGCCGAGGCATGCTTATCGCAAGTTGCCGAGGCATCCTTATCGCCGCCGCCGAGGCATGCTTATTGCCGCTGTCGCGGCAAATTCCTGGTTCAAATCCGAGGCTTTGCCGCCAGGTTCGCCTTGATCTTTTTTTGTGAGTTTTGTTTGATGAGCGGGTTTGAGCCTCTTTAAGTTGTTGGCCACTTCTAGTGGTGATTGCCTTACATTGCTCATGGCCGCCTTTCTTGCGACTTCAAGATCGCTAGGTAAACCTCCTTGCGGTCTAGTATTCAGATTTTGAGCAAATTGTCCGACTTGATTTTCCAATGATTTGATTGCGCCTCTGGTTTTGCAATCTCATCTCGGTCCTTGTTAATAAAAGCATCGCTTCTTTTTATGAAATTACTATTCTCAGCCATATAAGATTCAGCCATCATAAAAGCATTTAGAGAATTTTCCAAAGAACTAGATGTTGTCGGGTTGTTGCCGCGGCAATCGCTGTCGTGGCATATTCTCGCCGAACCCGATGCTTGTGCATTCTGATTGTTCGCTTAGAGCATTGTTGGGATTACTCCATGAAAAATTTGGGTGCTTCTTCCAAGCTGGATTGTATGTATTGACATCACATTGTTGTTCCGATTGTAATTCCCACATAGAAGCCGGATTCCGATTCTGCATACATTCGTAAGAATCATGGTTATCACCACATAACTCACAAAAAGAATCCATTACCTTGACTTCATGTGTGTTGTTTGGTTTTTGCATGTTCGACCATCTTGGTTAAAGTGGCCAATTGTGCCAAAATTGAATCTGATGATCCTAGTTCATGTATTGTGGCTTACGCCTAACCTCCTCTTCTAGTAGAGGGGAATTGATAATCATTCTTGGCCAGCCTGCTTAGAATTTGCATTGCTTCCTCCGTGACTTATCTAGAGTATGCCGCTTGCCGAGGCATCTAGCATCATCCTTGTTGGTGTATTCACGGCGCTGTAAAAAACATTGTTACTTGAGTCCACACCGAACTGTAGGGGCATTTGTGTAGAAGTTCTCTATATCGCCCCCCAAGCCTCGCACATGGGATTCATCATCCGCTCGCCAAAAGAAGTAATGTCGTTACGGCTTATCACCAAATTTGTAGGATTAAACCGAGCAAGGAAATCACGACAAAGATCGGGTCCAAGATGCTATTGATCCGGCAGAATGCTATTCAACCATGCTTTCGCCCCTATCCTCAAAGAATAGGGGAATAATCTTAATCGAAACATCGGGGTGACTCCGTATTTTGAACGAAAGGCAAATCTCGAGAAAGATTTAAGATGTTGTCGCATCTTCGCTTGTGAGCCGCCAAATTGACCAATTGTGTTGATCATATTAAACATTACCGGTTTTAACTCAAAGTGGTCGGCTTCAATTTCAAAAAGCGACAACTCCGGATTAAGTCCATCAAGATCTTCTTCAAGATAGTCTCGAATAGTTCTGTTTCGCGAAGAATCACTCCTCCTCCCGCTGAACATCTTGATTCATATTGCCGCCTTGATTAGCCATTGCTACTCTTATCCTTCGCCTAAGTCTTTGTAAGGTTCGCTCGATTTCGGATCAAAGGGATATTCTGTGTAATCGGTCTCGCCTCGTCATATACCAATGCAAAACCAAAGTTTGTTAGCCCTTTGAATCTTAAACAAGAAAAAGTAAAAAGAAAGTGCAAGAAAATAAAACAAAGTCGCTATTGCCAATCCTCGCAACGGCGCCAAAAAACTTGTTGCGCTGTAATAAGTGCTACGCAATTGTGCAAGTATACACGCTGCAAGTTATAGTATAAAAGATATCGCTCCACAGGGATTGGTGCCACTTCAAGAATCTAGTCTCTGCAATCGTAAAAAGTAAAAACACAAATAAAGGATTATAGGAGTTTAACTAATAACTAAACTAGAAAGCAAATAAAGTAAAAGAATAAATGAGATCAAATGAGAGAGATAGGCCAGGTTATCGTGAGTTGAGGTGTGATAGCCGATTGATCGCCTTGGTAAAAGAGTGCACGGGCAACTCAGCTGCCGTGGGCAACTTGCACAACGGGTTGCCTTGGCAACTAATCGATGGTTGCCCGGGCGACTAGTTGGGCAACTACTTGGGCGCCCGGGCAGCAACCTTCAAGGTTCGGCAGAGCGCTCTTCAATGGTTTCTTCTTATCCCTAAGTCGAAACTCTAGCTACTTGTGCATGCCTTGATAATACATCCCTCACGAATCAAGGGTGAACAACAACCAATCTTGCGCCTCTTAGCCGCTGAAATCCTTAACTTATTCCTAAGCCGGATTAATCTTCACCATCAATAGATTGAATAAAGATCATATTCATTCGCTTTTGAATCTAACTCTCCCGATATTAGATAAATAGATGAAATTACGAGATCCTCTCCCAATTCACTCGCAAACAAGAATAAGAACCAAGAATGAATAAACCTTGAATAGAAAAGTGCAAACTCTTATTACCTAAACAAAATCCAATAGTTTCTCACAACCACAAAACACAATAACCATAGCCAAATAGATTTAGTTCATGGCTAGGTTCCAAAGAAACACAAGATAAATAATCCCTAGCATGAACCTAATTGAACAAGAAAGAAAAAGATGAAGAATGAAGCTTGTCGAAATCCTCCTTGCCCTAGATGCTTGTCAAAAATTCTCCTCCTCCTCTTGCTCTTCCCTTGAGTTGACGAAATTGTCCCTGGCTCTAATTTATAGGGCTAGGTCAAAGTCCTTCTTTGAGGAGGAAGTTGTTGAATTAAATTATCTTTAAAGAATATAATTCTTTATTATAATTATATTCCTACTAGAACTTCTCCTATCTTCTTGAATTTAATTCTTCTTTAATCTCTTCATGGAAATCAAATTCTTTTGGGATTTGGCTTTGCTCCACGTCATCTTGGGCTTGTCTAGTCATCAATTTCGACTACCATATCACCTTGTTTGTCTTGTCGAACAATTGCCCCTTCAATTGCCCTCGCAACTAGCTCGATCTTCTTCATGCATTGCCCTCGCAACTAGCTCGCATCTCCTTCATGTATTGCCCTCGCAAGATTGATATATGCCCTAGTACACGATATGACAAGCATGTTCCATGATTACCGCTTATCAAGATAAAATTGTGTTCATAGAGTGTTGTTCTACTGCTTACCACCGTATACTATGATCCCGCCTGACTGATTAATAGGGGTACTTTAAGTTATGATATGAAGTATCGTAAGGTTTAGCCTCGATCCGCCGTAATTTCGCCCAGATAAGGTTCCTTATACTTCGCCAGGTAATTCCGCCAGATTCGCCTTCCAAGCTTGGCTAGGTAATTCTACCCGAGCTAAGGTATTCCTTGCGATGGTACTCATGCCCAATGGGCTCGGTTAACGCTATATATGATACCGCTCGGGAATCGATCATGGATTTTGGTGAAGGGTAGTTAAGATATAGAAACTTGTACGCGATGAACATGTTTTACTATGCATTGATATAAATGTTTTTACTTGCAATCGCTGGAACACACCAATTCTCTAGCTCATACCCCATCTTTCCTCCTTTAGATATTTTTGATAGGCTACCTTGTACCGGACACTTGAGGATTGACACATTTCTGATTCTATATAGATTGTAATGTTTCCACCCACTATTTTCTTATTTTAGTGTGACATGTGCCTATATTTTTGATATATGACGCTTTGTTACGATCTTTTGATACATTACTTGATGTTTCCTATTTTGTAATAATTATATGTCAAAGCTTATAAAGATGACTTTATCACTTTATTTAGTTATATATATATAAATATTTAAATTAAATACTTGAATATTTAATAGATTTTTTAATTTAGATATTTAAGTTGAGATGTGCCTTTGACTCGATCCTTCCGCATAGGCCGGTCTAGGGGGTCACATTTGATTAGTATCAAAGCTTTTGGTTTTAAAACCTCGACCGTGGGATGAGTCCATTTAAAGTATTACTTTTGAAATGTTTTACAAAAGTTTTATGAAAGGGCCATGTCACTCAAGTTTTATGTTTAATCGTGTTCGATTCTCCATTCTCATAAACTGATTTAGGTTCTATTTCTTGTAGAGATCCTCCGATATGAACACTAGAAGGGGTCGACGACTCCACTCCGCCTGTGGGACAAGGGCGAACCGCTTAGATTTATGGACCCGATTGAGGATCCAATGGTCGATCCAAATGGGTTCTTGCATATTTCTCAGCCCCGGCGATCATTCAAATTCCCGTAGCCTCCCAACCTCGTGGTCCCTCGCCGATAGCCCACCATCCTGCCTCGGTATTGATATGACTACCCGTCGGAGGCACGATAGTTTCGGGCCCGGGAGCCTGCGACCTGAGTTACCGGCGAGAGTTTGAGTATACGCTTTTTCACCGATTCAGGGTGTAGTCGAAGCATCAGGTGTCGCCCAAAAATCCCTTATCTCCGCACCTTGTGCGCACCGGATCAAGACTTTCTCGATTTCTTAGTGGAACACCAACCGAGGCCGAGGAATGGTTGTACGACACTCGGCGACCTAATAGATGGGATGGGTTTTGAGCCATCCA
>JAGYYJ010000213.1:0-21245 GCA_019671005.1 Hibiscus mutabilis | reverse complement strand
TTCTAGAACATCGTAGGTACAATGGTGTTATGCTGCATGCAATCATCACTTAATCCGGCCTTAGAAAAAATTTAGGATTGTTTCTTTATTGCCTCAACATTTTCTTTTCTTTTAAGCACAATATTGTAATTCTTCCTTTTAAGTTCATTAAATCAGATTACCGAGGCATCACTATTTATAACTTACTCTTTCAACTAAGCATGCTGATATGAGCAAGAAGAAAGCCGCCACAATACTCTTGAGACCTACGTGAATACAAATCATCGAAGACTTTCATTCACTCTTATGCCGCTTCTACCATTCCTACTAGGAAAGTTTGATGAGAAGATAACTCACCTAGCGATTAAGGTAGCATGTGTGATGAATAGAAGAGTGTCCTCAACAGCTGTGCATACGGCACCAAACCAATTAATTTACATTATTGATATTTCGATTTAAATTCGTTTTTATTTGCTTACATTGAGCATTTATTCATTCAATAATCTTATCCATTGGCATCGCAGAGCTAATTCTAGAATTTCCTAAGCGCTTCTTAAGTTTTTGTGAAAAAGAATGCTACATGTGAAATAAAATATGAGGTTTCATTAATTAGTCTAAATACGAAAGCTCTTAACATATTAAAAACATTAAGCATATATTCATAATAGGAAATCATGATCAACACAATAGCAAGATCAAAATTAATGTGATCATAGCAAGGAAACCATAAAAACTAGTCTATTTATGATTATTTTTTTTTAATTTTACTTAAATTTAACCTAATATGTACATGTCAACAATACTCCTCAAACTTAAGAGAATAATTGTCCCCTCTGTAAAGAGAAAAGAAAATATAATATAAACATGCAATATGAAACTAAAAGAAAATTGCAAAACTAAAAATGTTACCCTATAGTGGGAGTTACATCGATGGTGGAGAATGTAGTTCGTCACGCTGCTCTTAGTTCCTCATTCTAAAGGGGGCGGACGATGCGCTTTCGCCAGCCTTATGGCAGCAAACGAATGCCGGTATCCATTTGAACGTTACGATCAAAAGTGGAGGATGAAGATTAGGCATAATTTTCGAGGCGAGCTTGAAAAGAGAAAGAAGATTAAGAAGCAAGTTTGGCTAAATAATCTTCCTTAGCTTTTAGGATTTTTCTTGATGAGATAAAGAATGGAAAGATGTCGCTTTTAAATTAAGTGGTAAAGGTGAAAAGCGAGAGATTTTGGAAGGAAAGTAATTAATGAGGTTTATGGAATCGAAAGTGGAGGAAGAAAATCCTAAAAATAAGAGAGAGAGGTTGGTTTTTAATGATGAGGGGAAGAATATTTTCATTAGATGCAACATATTCTCTTATTTTCTCGTCTTTTTGTTCTTAAATACTCTAAATAACATATTTAGGAACCAATATCACAAAATAAACTTTTCTCCAAATCCTATTAAAATCTGGATTTTCTTACTTATAGCTGAAAATAAACAAAAAAAATAAAAAAATAATTAACTAATGCTACAAGATCGATTTTAAAATGAAAACAAAATAAATTACTAAGCATCAAATGAAATTAAAGTTCAAACAAAATAAAAACAACAAAAATAAAAAATAATGTAAAAAAAGAATGGGTTAAGGAGGTCATTAATACTTTAATGTCCATCCGCACTTCTCCATCAAGGGAAAATTCTTCCTAAAAATCGGTTGAGCCAAGGCGCTTGAAACTACTCCCCTTTGTAGAACCTTGGTGAGAGATATCTTCTTCTTATTCCTTTGTAATCCATGCATACCCTCCACCTTGCTATTGTTCTTGAAAGATTCACTTGTTTGGAGGATTATACCAACACCCAACCATTTGATTACTTCATTCTCATTGACTTCCTCCATCATTATAGCTTTTGTATGCTGGCAATTGGTTGTTCTAGCCAATTGTTATGGCATTCTCTATCAAGATCTTGTGTGTCAAGTGAAGGATCAATTCTTTCAAATTTCTAAGATCCACTCCACCACTTTCTTTATGCTTTTCAAAACATCTCCATCAAGAGAGATTTTGGAGAAGCACCAAGACGGAGGATCACTGATAGATAAAATGTCATGATCCCCAATCGAAAGACACCAGCTTTGGTGGTATCAAATCTTGCATGCGGTCTTGATATTACGGATAAGAGCAATGCATGATTCTTGCTCCAGCATCAATGTTGATGTAGTAGCCAGGCATTGTAATCCTCGCATGTTGCTGTGAAAGATTACTCTTTCAGCCCTCACCAAGTGTTGTTACATCATCGCCTATCTAGACACCCTGCTTTGTTGTAGCCAATCGCTGTTCGTGCTCATCCACATCGGGCATTATTTCTCATGCTCTCTACTCGGTTCTGTTGGTCCCTACACATCGGGAGATCTCTTCACATTGCCCCCTCGTCCTCTTGACTTAGGATTTTAGTATCCCTTAAATTGATTGATATGCCATGCTATTTAGATACTAGAATCCTTCCTGTAAGTATTTTCAATGTTTCAAGAGAATTTTGAAGCTCATCATCCATCCAAGCTTATAGCCTCCATGGATTTAATTGCTCTGATAATTATTGTGTACTTACCATGAAGTGATTGAACTCTAAATGATGGCAAAGCCATATCATCATGTTCATAATTCCTGATCATACCACAAAAATTTTGTGTTGTTAATACACCATTGGTTATTGTCTGATGGTCTCTAACACTCATTTTACTCTCCTCCTTGTAGCAATATGCATCAATGTTGTATTGGCAATTTTCCCTTAAATGTTGACCCCCAATAATCACAAGAATTTGCCATGATATGAACTCCTTAGGTTAATCTCAGATTTGTACGGATGTGATCGTATCGCTAATGCTAACTTGTACGAGAGACATGGAAAGTATCATCTCCATAAAAATTATCCATTCTTCTCTCAAAAAGCTCTAGTGGTTGGCAGACGCTGCCAATTTGTGGGCGTAAGATATCTCGGTCAGATCTAATTTTACTTCTCCTCATATTGATGTTCCTTCCCTTGTAAATACCTAAAAAAAAATTAAAAATAAAAGTTAGAACTAAACTAAAAAAAATTTATGAAATTACTAAGATATTTTCAATTGCCAATCCCCAGCAACGTATGTCAAAACTTGATGTGAAAAATATAGTATGCACAATTAAGAGCAAGTATACTCGTCGCTCGCTAATAAAGTGATAAGAGATTGTCAAACCCAGAGGGATTGGAGTGATAATCTCAAAGCAATCACACTTAAAAAAGTTATCAAATAATAAAAGATGAAACGGTGATAAAACTATAAACTAACTGCAATAAAAGTAAAGAAGAAGCAATGATCCAAAACAAATAAATGATGTTGCAAAGATTTAGATAATACGACGATATGTTTACGTTTAAAGAACTATGCTAATTATCATCCGAATGCTATAGCATTGGTAATATGTCCGCTGCTAACTAATTAGATATTTATTTATCCAAGCTTTTTTTGGTTTGTAACAAATCTTATACTCTTCTCGATATCACCTAAAAGTAATAACAAGATGCTATGGCAATACACGCCTCAGGTGGAACCCCAAGAACTTATTATTTATTCAAGTTCCCTTATTAGTCATTGAAATCCTAAACTTATGTCTAAGCAAATTAAGCGCTTTATTTTGTTCAAATTTCACCTCGTTGATGGAAACCGTTAGTCAACTAAGGTCAACGAGGAGGTCGCGGGACATCATGGCATTTTTTTTAAATACTTTTATTAATTTCTAACTAATCGAAATATAATGTTATATATCATATTAACCAACATGGTTGATTAGTTCTAAAGCATCAGAAAGAAACAAAATTTAATGATTGGAAGGATTCTAACCCAAGGTCAATTGGTTAAATGATCAACACAAACCACCAAGCCAACCTATTATGTTGTTGTTTTTCCACCACTTATTTTATTTATTCATTACTTTATTTGTTTGAAAGTGAAGAAATATTCATTAAAAATATTCACTAATATATCTAAAACCTAAAAAACCCTAAACCTTAAACATCAAAAAAAAACCTAAACCCAAAACCTTAAACTTAAAACCTAAACACATAAACACTAAACCCTAAACACCTAAACCTTAAAAATAAACATGTAAATACTAAATCATGAACCCAAAACCTAAAACACTAAATCTTAAAACCCAAATCCTAGGCTTTAGAATAAAAGGCTTCAGTGGCCAGGATAAAACCCTAAACCCAAACCTCCAGCAATTTTGGATTTTAGGTTTGGGTTTGAGTTTTGTAAATTGTGTTTACAAGTTTTAACATTAGGTTTTATGGTTTTAAAGTTTAAGTTTTTACATTAGGGGCTTAAAATTTTTTATGTTTAGGTTTTAGTTTTAGGTTTCAAGTTTAGGTTTATGGGTTTAGGCACGTAATTTTAAATTTCAATGGATTTAGGTTTTAAATTTAGGTTTAGGATTTTGGAGGTTTAATTTTAAAGTTTTAAGATATATTAGTGAATATTTTAATAAATATTTCTTCACTTTCAAACAAATAAAGTAATGAATAAATAAAATAAGTGATGGAAAAACAACGAGTAAGAGTTGGCTTGGTGGTTATGTTGAGTCATTCAACCAATGAGCCTAGGTTTAAATCTCCCCAAGAAAACTGCTGAACTTTGCTTCTTTCTTATGCCTTTGAATCCAATCACGCAAGCATCATCATGCATCGCTTAATTTGGTTAGAAATTAATATAAAATAATTATTTTTAAAAAATAAGATGCCACGTCAAAGAAGATCCATGTCTTTTGGCATCACATCATCTCCTATGTGACGCAAACATGCCTTCCATGTTAAATATTAGTCGATTAACGGTTCATCCAACCAGGGTGAAATTCTGAACAAAATAAAGTGTTAATGGTTGTTTGGACCAAAAAGAGAATAGGGTTAATCCCCAAAAAAGGTCAAACGCTGAGGCCACGCCTTTTCCATAATTAAAGGCCTCTCTCGATAGCTCTAAAATAATTATGTGCATGAAAAATAATGAACTGGATGTATAAAGAAAAGGTTATAGCATTAAACAAGTAATTAAAACATAAAATAATAAAATAATAAACCTAATAAAAAGTATTTAACTCATGTCCGAGCAAATAATATTATAATTAAAATAATCGAAAAACATGTCACTGTATAAAGTAAAGAAAAAGAAAACCAAAGCTGGCTCTTTTTAAGATTTCTTCTTCAGGCTCTCAAACTGCTAAGGTAAAGGTTCAAACTCCCAAGCCTCTCTCGAGCTTTTCGCACTGAAACCCTCTAACTCTTCAACAATGGTTCTCCAATCTAAGAAGACAAAAGTGGTCGTTTCTTCCTGAAATAAGTTTATCTCGCCAGATTTGTGCGTTAAGTTCAAATTCGCTGTAATTGTTGCCCTGATGTTCTTATATAGAGGCGAATCCTCAGGTTTTGTCCCCAAGTACAAGTACCTTAACGAGGATCTTACTTTTCTCAAGATCATTAATTAGTGAATAAAAGAATATCTTAATGTCATGCTTTTAATAAATTGTTTTTGGGTCCAAAGAAATGAAGATCTTTGATTTCCATGATTAGAAATTAATGGCTCAATAAAGAGAGGAACTAGCATCAAATAATATTAAAGGATGGAAGATTTGTCTCCAAAGCAGTGATCACAACGAATGTTGTAGCATCCACTGAAAAGAAGAGAGAATTTTACAGTTATGTTCTAACATTTGACTACTTTGTTACTTTGGTGATGATAGCAACAATAAAAACCACTTTTGGGAATTCCCATTAATAGCATCAATATAGAATAAAACATTAAGCTGAAAAACACCATAACTCTATAAATATATGGAAAAATATCAATATGTGCAAAAAAATGAGCTAAAGACATGCAAAAGCTAAGCCAAAGACAAAATAGGTCATTTATAAGATTTTGCATGGCACTAACCAATTAAAAGATTAAAGAATCAGATTCAAGTAATGTTGGAAAGATGTTTTATTAACCAATAATCTCGCTTGGGGTGCACCTCACTTGTTTGTTAAGAAGAATGATGGTCAATGAGATATGTTCGTGACTATTGCCAACTCAACAAGGTAATGAATAAGAATGCATTTCACTTTACATAGGATAAATGATTTGTTTGAATGTTGATGAATCGCCCAATGTTCAAAAGATTGGACATGAGGTCACGATACTATGGAAAGGTGGTAGAAGATGATGTTCAGAAAATTATTTTGTGGCGTACGGTAGAACCTTAAGAGTTACTTATAATGTACCTTTTGGGCTTACCAATACACACTACAAACTTTTAGCACTTGATGAACCGTATCTTTCAGCCCTATCTAGACTAGATTGTGGTGGTGACTACGATGATATCTTGGTTTATTTGTGTTCTGAAATTGAGCACTAACTGATAAACAGTGTATTGTCCTTCAAACCTTGAGGGTGATAGCTTTGCCAAGTTTGGTAAGAAAATTTGGCTTAAAAGGGCATTTGGCCATATTGAGCTTACAAATGGGATCTTAAGGTCGATCTCAAAAGATTTAGGTTGCGGTTGAGTGGAAACCACCTAGAAAATATCATGGAAGTTCAGAAGCTCTCAGGTTTGCCAAATATTACTAACGCTTGTCAAGGGCTTTCATCATAGCAACAATTTATGACCAAGTTGTTACAAAGTGAGTTTCCATCTGAAAGGTGAATCTATAGCGAGATAACAAAGCTGGAATAGCTAGCTTGATCGCAAGAAGCCCCGCTTAATGCAACTCGAGCCGGGTAAGGATTATGTGGTTTCAGTGATGCCTCGCTGAATGCTTATTGTTTCATGCAGAGGGTAAAGGGTATTAAACCTCGAGATAAGCCAAGCCTCATGAAAAGAATTACCCTAGACATAATTTGAGCTAGTTGAAGTTATCTCACACTAAAGGATTTAGAGGCACTATCCAGATGGAGCAGTGCGCCACATCTACACCGATCACAAGAGTTTGAAGTATCTTCTCACCCAAAGGAGTTAAATTTGAGACAAAGGTGTTGGGCCAGAACATTGTTAAAGGATTATGATTGTATCATCAAGCAGCATCTTGATAAAGCAATGTGGTGGGTGATGCTTTGAGCTGGAAGTCCATTTTGATAAATTAATGGCATTGTTCGCCTAAATGAAAATGATCGCGATGGGCAGGGATTTAACCTTCCTCAGGTGGAGCCTACTCTTAAAGTAAAAATGTTCTGTGGGAGCAAAGGTTAGATGAAGAGCTTGGGTGTCATTAAGATGGTTCACGAAGGAGAAATGTTTGACTTTGAAGTACGGTTTGCACATGTCAAAACCTTGAGGATTTATTTAGATCAGATTTCAAGAGGCGTGATCAATATCATTTATACAGCATCTGGGAAATACTAAATGTCACCAAGATTTTACTTTATTGCGGAGCAACAACTAGTGACTGTGGACAAATTTCTTTTAGTTTTATTGCTTGCCAAGCTAATAAAGGTGGAACACGTCCTTCGCTTGTGAATGTCTATCCAGACATTCCAAAATAATGGATTGAATAAGTGGGACATGTGCTTTTGTGACAAATAACTTGGATAAAATGAAGCATGATGCTATACGGCATAAGCTGGGATTGTTTGACCAAGACTACTTTTATTTTTCGCCCAAATGGATTTTACGCTGGCTAGGTTGGCACTATTGTAATGCTTGATGCATGAACTTGCATGGTGAGATATCCTGTAACACCCTAACCAAACATTCTATTAAATACCAATTGTAGTATCACATAAATTTTATCAATTATCGGAATCACATTTCAAATTTTATCTTATCGAATTAGGTTCGATTTCGTGCAACAATTTAACAATTCTTATCTATAATATTTATAGAATAACCGCCTAAAAACGCTAAAAACAAATCTACCCGACCTTTAATTTATACTTTTTGGTTGTTACCGATTTTAACTATAATATAAATACTCATCGTCTACTATAAAACATAAACTAGTCTATATATTATTACAAACCATATAAAAACTACTATGTAAACAAAATTTTAATATTTACATGCCATCTAGAAACATCAAAATACATCAAAGGATGTTAGTACTGATACCGCTAATATATTCTCGGGATAAGGATGCCCAATTTTTTAATTCGATTTATGTCTTTTACCTATGCGCAAAACCATCACATGCTAAGTAGTATTTAGTGAGGCAACAATAATATTCAAAGGTGTTAATATGACCATAACTAATAATATGTAAACCGTTTTCATGTGCATTTAAATCACTAGATTATTACCTATCATATTAATTATACATAAATATGAAATAAACCCTCGAATATACATTTTCTTACCAATATACTTGCCATAATTTTAAGAGTGTATAAACTTTAACCCGCTTATTAATTATTTAAATATTTTTATCACCCAAATATAAACTATGACCCCATGGTACTCAAATATAGACCTGCACCAAGTGCTAACATAAATATGCACCGTCGTGCTAACCATCCGCATACATTTATAAGGCAAATACAACCATACAAACGTAGTTTATATACACTTAGGGCCAACTACAATAACCGAATCTCAGTGTGCTTGCCGACTCCTGGCATGCCAACTATATTCCGTCTCCTCACTTGACTTATTTGGGCATAATTTCCATTATTCCATCCATGGCAATGTATATCAATATAATTTAACATTGGGCAAGTTCATTATATTCATAGTATAACATTATATATATAACTAGTGATTCATGCATTTATGTTCAACCTTGACATATTTAAAAATATGTCAAATATATGATCAATGACATAAAAATCATGCCAATATATAAACCAGGTTGACTCTATTGCAAGTCTTACCAATGATGAGCAAAACATTCATGTATCATGTTACGTATGCATTGCACTCACCTCGATGCCTCACTATAAATCTTATTGTTTTAACCTTATTCCAAAACTTTTTCCTTGTCTTTAAACTTGCTCAGACAGGATCTGATCACGCTATGAATACATCTATAAAATCATATTTAGTTCGAATAACATACATTTCAAATAAAATTCCTAAAAATCATTCACTAAATCCATCCCAATTCAAAATAAAAATAAAAATTCTTTATTATTCACCCAACTTCAAATTATTTCAAAATGATCCAATCTCATAAACTTTAAACTCAATCAAAACAACATATTTAGTCTTCCAAAATACTTTCCAATATATAGCTTTCTAACCAATTTCCATTTCAATCCCATATTTCCCAATTTGCCATTTGATCCTCAACATTTAAACTTCAACCAATTAAATATTCTAAGAATACATTTTAGCTAATACATCAATTTTTCAACATTTCTTCCAATCCTTAAATTTCCTTAAAATGCCAAAAGGTCCCTAAAACTTAAAAAAACTTCCCAAATTGATATAAACAAACATTCTAAGCCTTGTAAAATTATTTT
This sequence comes from Hibiscus mutabilis, assembly GCA_019671005.1. Lineage (NCBI taxonomy): Eukaryota > Viridiplantae > Streptophyta > Magnoliopsida > Malvales > Malvaceae > Hibiscus > Hibiscus mutabilis. The sequence continues at coordinate 11,826 of JAGYYJ010000213.1, read as the reverse complement.
CCCCATCATTTCTAGCCTATTTAAAATTTTCCATAATTTTCTCTGCCTTCCAATATGCCAAATTTGAAGAGTCCTTTTAGACAAAATTTCCAACTTGATTCAAGCATGAATTCAACTTTAAACCTTATTTCCAAGCTTCTCTATAATTATTCATACCAAAAATCAATCCAAATTCAATCTCACATCAAAACCCTAACTTAAACCAAATTAGGATTTAACTACTTACAGTAGTTTCAATCATGATGCTTGAATATAGTTCTACAACAAAATCTCATCTTAAAACATCATATATTTAAACATCCCCTTCATCCATCAAAAACACAAAACTAGGGTTTCAAGCAAGGAAAGCATGAACAAATGGTACCAAAGATAGATAATTTTATGTAGGTCAACTTCATTGTTTCATGCTTTCATCCAAAAATCTAACCAAATAAGCTTGGAAATACAAAAATAAAAATTTTCTCTTACCTTGGGGTGGTTTCGAACAAGAGAAAATGATGGAGAAAAAATCTTGAATTTTCCTTTCTTTTGATTTAGCCATTTGTCATTTAATATTTAAAATTCATTTTAATATCAAAACGACCTTTTACTCCTTTGAAATCCAATGCTCCATATCATGCCACATGTTTACCTACTAATCCAAGAGTAAAATAAACCAAGGAGTTAGTTACCAACTTTACCCTTGAAATTTTCTCAAAATACTCATCTTACCATTTTCCATCCAATGGCTCATATTTAACATGGAAACCTACTTTAAATCTAATGGTCCATGTTAAATCCTACCATTTTAAGACATGAAATGAAATTTTTAACCTTGCCTTATTATCCTTTAAAATATCTTGAATATCCGACCGATCCGAATATTTTTCCAAATCCTTTATTTTTATAGCCAAAAATACAAGATCCCTACAAAAATTCGAGTAATATGAAACTTCTTCTGGGGTAAACTATTCATTTATGGACAAAAATACATAACTTTGAAAATACAATTTAGTCCTTGAACTTTCCAAAGTTTATACTTAACAACCAAACTTTCAAAATTTTCTATTTTGGTCACAAATCAAAAATTTGGGATATTATAATTCCTCTTACAAAAATTCGTCCTGAATTTTCCTTACTTGGTTCAAAAGATAATGCAAGTATTGCTTTTCATTGTTTCTTTTGTCTCCCAAGTAGCTTCCTCTACCTTGTGATTTTTCCACAAGACTTTAACTAGAGAATCTTTTTATTCCGTAATTGTTTATCTCCTCGAGCCAAAACTTACAGTTCTTCATTGTAGTCAAACTGCTGAATCTCGATCTCTTATGGTGTAATAACATGTGATGGATTCGACGATACTCTCCAAGCATGGATACATGAAATACATCATGAACCTTACTCAACCTGTGGTAAAGCTAGTTGATACGCCACCGACAAACCTCTTATGATAAGGGCCAATATATCTTATACTAAGCTTTCCCTTATGTCCATGTAATATCTTTTTCTAAGGTGAAACTCTTTTAAAAATACTTTATCTCCAACCCTTCCAATATCCTTTCTTTTAAGATCAATAATGAATTTTTGTCTATCGTAAAAATTCCTAAGATTATCTTGAATTATTTTTTACCTTTGTTCTTCATTTCTTGAACAAGATCCGTCCGATGATTTTTTTGATCCTCCAACTCAAAACCAATCTTGAATGGTGTTCGGCATTTTCTTCCATATAATGCCTCATAAGGTGCCATCTTTATACTTGATTGATAATCAGCTGTTGTAGATAAACTAGCCTAATGGAAGATATTTTCCCATGAACTTGCAAAATTAATTATACATGCTTTGAGCATATCTTCGAGTATTTGAATAGTTCTTTCCGACGTCCATCTATTTGAGGATGAAAAGTAAAGAATGAAGTGTAACCGAAATCTCTAATACTTTGATGTAACGCACTCCAAAACTCAAGTGAATTCGATCTCATCGTAAATGATAGGATATAGAACCCATGCACTAACAATTTCTTAATTATAACTCACCAACTTGTTCAAGGAGTAGTCTGTTTCGAACTGCATGAAATGTGTCAGTTTTAGTCAAATGGTCCACAATCACCCAAACTGAATTCTTTCCTACTCCGTGGTCAATGATAAACCTGCTACAAAATCGATTGTAACTTTTCCCATTTCCATCGGTAATTGAGATCGCTGAAGCAATCCCGGCGGAACTTGATGCCTTCTTTACTTGTTGACAAGTTAAGCATTTAGTAATAAACCCGTGAGATTGCTCGCTTGCCGTGCCACCAAAATCGCCTTACATTTTGATACATTTTATTACCTCCGATGGCAGTTAAAGGACCTAAATGTGCCTCCAAATTATTTCTTTTAGATCCTCATCTTCGTGAATGTATACACGCCCCTTTATAGTATAGGAACTCATTTGATTTATTTCTGGGAACTTAGATTCACTCATTTACCCTGCTTTCTTCTTCCAAGATTCTTATCCCTATCTAAACTCTTAATCTTTTCCAACAAATTAAACTGATTTGAAGCTAGCCAGTATTTTAGTCCCAGAATGAATAGTTTACCCCCAAGAATGACATTTTCATGTTACCCAAATTTTTGTACTGAGTTTGTATTAATGGCTATAAAGCAATAAAGTTTAGAAAAATATTCTGATAATCGATCGAATCGAATATCTAAGATATTTTGAAGGATGATAAGCCAAGGTTGATTATGTCATTTTACATGTCTAAGATATTTTCTTTGTGTTGGAAGAATATGAACCTTTGGATTTAAGTTGATTTTCCATGCTAAATATGTTATGAAATATAGATTTTCGAAATAGATTCGATAGCTCAGTAAAAGGTAAAATCGTAGTAAAAGTATTTTGTGAATATCAGAAATCGGATCAATTGAAATTTCAGAGCTGTTCAATAATCATGGAAAATCATAAAATAATATTTATGGAATGGTGGCTGTTGAGAAGGAACTAATTTAGTTAGATTTTAATGGAATGACAATTTTGAAATAAACTAGTAAATAAAGACTAGTTGGAGGGCAAATTGATCTTTTACAAGGATGGCAATTTTGAAATATTTTTGAAATGTTGAAAAGGGTTTTTTGGATGAATAATTTTGATTTAATCTTGGCCCTTGGTTTTGGATAAAATTAAATTCAACCGTTGGATTTAAAGGCTATTTGTAATTTCACTATTTAAATGAATTTAAATTCATTTAATAGTTACAAGTGTAAATTAATAGTAAAAAAGATGAAAATGTTCATATTTTCCAGCCATAAATTTCAAGAAAAAGAGGGAAAAAGAAGAGGAAATTTAAGTCGATTTAATCCCGAAACTTTTTTTAATACTTTCAACTACAAAGTTGTTCTACTTTTCAAGCCTATCTTTTTTATAAATAATTTTGGTAATACATGTACTTGATTGATGAAAATTTTACATAGAGAAGGAAATTAGGGTTTATTTGGCGGAACAAAATCGGGCTTTTGAAATTTTATGATTCCATGGTTGAATTTAAGTTAGAATCAAGCTTATATGAGATGTTAAAATCATGTTATTGAGTTAGGATTTAAACCCTACATATTTTTAGTTTCTAAGGAGAAGATTAGGGTTTTATAGATTTTAAGTCTAACTTAGGGTTGTGATGTTGGATTAATGTAATCTAGTAAGCTTGTTTACCGATGCCAAAACCCTAAGTTAAATATATATAGGGACCAATTGCAAACTTCAAGTTAAAGGGACATCTGAATTTTTTGAAATTGGAGTGTATTTTTATGTAATTAATGATGTTGGAGATGTAGAAATTGATGTTAGAATGCTAAACCAATGTTGAATCGGTTAGTGACCATTTTGACAAATTATCAAAATCAAGTGACCAAATAGGGAAACATTAGTTGGATAGGGATTAAATCTGATTTTTAGTTAAAATAATAGAATTAAGGTAGTAAATTTGATTTGAGGACTAAATTGAAAATAAGATTTGATGAAGAAGATGCATTTTGAATTGGTATTTTAGGTAAAGTGAAGGGACTAAATTTTGAATAATTATTTGAGAAAAATATGGCTGGTAAAATGGTGATACTATTGAATTAAAAATAAGGAGAAGTTAGTAAAATTAGCTTATTAAATAAAAGAAATATGAAGTAATGAGCTTTGAAAATTCACCATAAATTATAAAAAATGGTTAGATGATGAATTTTATACAAGTTGAAAACGATTTGCTCGCCTAGTTTTTTCCAACAAATGTAAATTGTTTCAAGTTCGAGTTAAAAAGATATGAATTTTAATCATAAAGGGCAGCAAATTTACAGCAGTTTTGACGCCTCAAAGAAATTAGGAGTTTGAAGAATTTTCAAAATTTTTAGATTTTATTAATTTATGTGGTTTTTATACTGTTAGAAGTTTTTATCTTCTAGTTTTCCAGAAAGGAAATAAAATCCTATTGAGTCGGCAAGTAAATCTTTGAAGATGTATGTTGAGTCGAAAAATAGAATTTGAAATATTTTGTATTTAAATGTTCGATAACAAGCTCTAAGAATTATTGAAAATTCAAATTGGTCACTAAGGACCAAAATGAGTTTTTGAACAATAAGGAAGAAAGGAAAATATTTGGAAATTTTATATTCAATGATTATATTAGACAACATGTTTAAGGTATTGTTAGATTTGAATCTAACAAATATTTTATCTTATTCATGATTAATGAAGTCAAGTCCGAATCAAAGAAGGTTCAAGGTTCTATAAAGGAAAAAATCGAGCAGAATTTAGTGATAAGACAACCTAAAATGGTAAATATTTTTAAACAAATATGTTTTGCATGATACTAGTTATTGATTTAAAGATCATGGAATATCTTTATTGAATGTTATTTTTTTATAGCATGATATAATGTTAATCTATTTGATATAGTTTAAATGGCATGGAATAATTATGAACTTATGCCAAATTTGTCAATCGAGGGACGTGGATATATGATATATTTTACATGATATAAATTGTATAGATGTTGCATAACCTGCAGGAACTATAGTGTTATAAAGTTGCCCTTGGTATGGTAATATTGACCCTGGAAATGCTGTGGTATATCATAAGCACGTCACCATAAATGTACGCCGTTACTTTGCGATATTTGACTCGTCGAGGTCCTCATTGGTTGATATTTGGGCACTTTATTGTATTGATTAAATCGGCAATATGAATTGTGTTGAAATCTTCAGAACATTTAATAAATCGATAGAAAGGATAGTATACAATCCTAAAAACTAGAAAGTTTGTCAGAAATTTTATATCCGGTGTGATTTTACATACATATGATAATTAATATGTATATTCCAGTAAGTTATATCTTAGTGATTTAAATGCCTTTGAAAATAGTTACATACAAAGAGTTATTTATATATTGTTCTCAATATTATTGCTCACTATGCTACATATACTTAGCGTGTGTTTTATGGTACATGTGTAGGTAAATCAAGATGAGAGCAAGAAGAACATTGCATCAATATTGGAAAGCTCAACAGTAATCACAAAGAATGACATCCTAATTAAGGTTTGGTTTTATAGTGGCATGTATGTGTTAAATTCATTTAGTTGGGATTGACTTTAAAGTTGTTATGGTTTCAAGATAATTGGCATTTGAAAGATTCAAGGTTAAGAATAATCTTTGATGACAAGGTACTAAGATAGGTGATTTATAATTAGAACTGAACAAATAATTTAAGTCAATTTTAAATAAAGTTAAGCGTGCTTGACCTAGAAATTTTGATTAAAAATTTAACATTTCGACTCATCTTGGAATAAAGAAGTGTTAAGATTTCTTTGATTTTTTATCAAATATACTTACTTTCTTGGAGATTTCATTAACTCATGCTAATTAAACTGGAAAGCCATTCAACATTCTTAAGGTAATTTCCGTTTCCTCCTCTAATCAAGGTTCTTTATTAGCCTTTCTCTGATGGTAATCAATGATTACATCATAGTCCTTGATCAAATCTGATCCATCTTAATTTGCCTTGATTAAGCTCCTTTGAGACAACAAATATTTCAAACTTTATGATCCGCGGAAGATGTAGCACCTTTCACCATATAAGTAGTGACGACAAAATCTTCAAAGATTAACACCATCGCACTCCAACCTAAATCATGAGTATGATAATCTTCTTATGAGTTTTGAGTTATCGAAGCCATATTCTACCATCTTGCCTTTCGTGTTTAATACACACCCCAAACCATATAGGACGTTAACTGATAGATTGCAGAAATAATTTTCGACTCGTTGTACTAAACATGAGTATGTAACATCTTTTCAATTTGTCAAGCTTTCTTAACACTTTTTGTTCCAAACAAATGGCACATCTTTTTTAATAGCTTAGTTATTGAGCGCAATCATTGAAAATATTTCACAAACCGCATTATAACTTAGCTAATCCTAAGAAACTTCTCACCCGGAGACACTTTTGAGGAACTTTCCATTCTTTGTATTGTTTGAACCTTTAGACAACTGGAAATTCTTTCTTTAAATAATGTGTCCAAGAAAAGCTAAAGATAACCAGAGTTTCGACTTTGACAGTTTTGCATATAACTTTTTTCGAGGATTTAAGAACAACTCAAGATTTAGTATCATGATCCTCTTTTAGTTTTTGAATAAACCAATATATCATCTATGAATACCACCAAACTTTTCCAAATATAGTTGAAATATCCTTTATATTCGATAAATAACATATTTGATCAACTTAAAGGAGCAACGGTGTTTTATAAAATTGATTTGATTGGGTATCATCAATTGAAGATCAAACAAGCTTGCTGAATTGGTCCCTGTATAACTTTAGAACTAGATAATTGAATTAAAGTTTGTATTGTAATGCCTACTGGATTAAAATGCACCGTAGCTTTTAGCATTTTGAATCCATAAATCCTAATCTTATTAAACCAAAATATGTGTGGTATTCAACTAGATGATATATTTTTTGATTCCAAAACTAAATTCAATCATAGTATCATATTCCTCGAAAGGTTCTTCGATCCAAAGGAAAAACCTTATATTCAAAGTCATGCATTTAACTCGATATCCCAAGCAAGTTTTCTTGAATTATTTATGGAAGGGGAAGACAGTTGAAAGAATTCAAGCAATACTGTAGTTCGGAAAGATTCATGTGCGTAAAAAGTATTTTCAGGATTAAAAAATGGCCGATAATCGAGCTTTGTGAATTTTTTTCAACTTTCGCTTGTCCAATAACTAAGATATTAAGAGAGATGTTTCATTGTTGATAAAAAGAGCAAAAAGCTTCACATATTGAAGAAGATGTTATTATAAAAATGAATTTAAACAACTAAAACCGGAAGGAAAATACCCTGTATACTGATGCATCTATAATGGTTTGGGGTGTATTGATTGCAAGAAGGCAAGATGGTAGAATATGCTAATCAAGCAACTATTCATCAATAAGAGGAATTCAAAATACCTTCCATGATTTAGAGTTAGCAAAATGACCAAAATGATTTTACCGATCAACTTATATGGTGAAAGGTGTACACTTCAATGGATCATAAAAGTTTGAAATTTTTCTCAAAAGGAGCTTAACAAGGCAAATAAGATGGATAAAATTAATATTTTTATGAACTCTTCTTAGATCCATAGAACTAATATGGTCAATGCACTTAGCCGGAAGACATTTTCTACCTTAAGAATGTTGAATGCCATAAGATTACAGGACAATGGTGCAACACTCCAATCCAAAATAAATCATATGATTCATCCTGAATCGAAATGTTAATATTATTCAAAACTCGGGAATTAAATTTTATATCCTTCAGCTCACCCACGAATTTATTTGTACTCATAAATTTTTAACTCGATTCGAATCATAAATCAATTAAACTTTGACAAGAACCCAACAATCAAAATTATTCTTCAAACTAGAATTCTTCCGATCCACACAATTATCTTGAAACCCATAACAACTTTGTAACTTCAGTCCAATTTCAACTCTAATAAATTTGACCAAAGTATACATGCCACTATAATAAACTTGCCCTAATCTGATGATTTCAATCTTAGAAATTCCTTTCCATGAATCCAATATTGAAGAAATGTTCTTCTTGCTCATTTTTGTGGATTTACCCCACGTGATAACTTTAATCAAACATCTTAGTACAAATACTTAATCAACAATAATATTTAGTGCAAAGTATTAAACCATAACTAATAATATGTAACTATTTTCACCAATTTAAATCCACTAGATATGCCCTACCATCATATTAATTTATTCACTTGTTATACAATTTATTAACCAAAACCATAGCCCAAATATATTTGTATAAGGACCTTGAGGTATAAACTCAAATAACACCGGGAATAAATATTTATGATTACATCCGGCACATTTATATAAGGCAGTTAATAGCCTCGATTATCAGCCCAAAGATAGACCTATGAGACCCCTGATCTATATATACAAATATGTTAAAAGTGCTCAAGACATTTATGAGGCCGACTCATAATACCTTGGCTACATTTATAGGGTTGTGCTTTTACCACACTTGGTGTCCTATTATACACTATAGTTTATCCCATCATGAACATGTCTGGGACTCTATGGCATGCTAACTATATCCAGTTCCTCAAAAGAACTAATTTGGCATAACATCCATAATTATTCCATCCATGGTACGTATATCAATATAATTTAAATATTCAAAATATGTAAAATATATGATTCATAGTATACCATCATCAATAACTAGTAATCAATGACGTGTTTTTTAACTTATGACATATTCGTTAAGTCTTACCAGCCGATGTAAAAATATCCATGTCTCATGTTATGTATGCATTGCACTGGGCTTGCTATTTATTAGCATGCCTCACTAAATTCTAGATTGATCATTTCACTTATAGAACCTTGAACCTTCTTTGGATTCGGCTTGACTTCATTAATCACATGAATAAAATAAAATATTTGCTTCAAATCTAACAACAATACCTTAACATGTGTCTAATATAATCATTCAATATAAAATTTTCAAATATTTTTCCTTTCTTCCTTGTATTGTCAAAACTCATTATGGTCCTTAGTGACCAATTTAATTTCAATAATTCTTGAGCTTGTTATCAAACATTTAGATACAAAATGTATCAAATTCCATTTTTCCGACAACTTGCTCTATCTTTCAAAGATTTACTTATATCAAGAATACACCTGGATCTTAATTTCCTTCATATTGGAGAAAACTAGATTTGATAACGGTTCTAACGGTATAAGCTACATAAATTAATAAATCTACAAAAAATTATGAAAATTCTTCAAACTCCTGTCACAAGAGCATCATCCACAGAAAACCGCTCAGAATTTTTCTCGACCTTTATTCGATTAAAAATTCATATCTTTAACTCGAACTCAAATCGCTTTCGCTGTTGGAAACGAAACTAGACTAAAAATCTTTCCAATGGTATAAAATTCATCATCTAACCATTTTGTAGAATTTATGGTGAAAACTTTTGAAATTCAATTCCAAATAAGTTTCAATCTTTTAATTTACACCAACTTCCATAATAAACTTCTAAATTTATACTAACTTTACTTCAAATTTTAGAATAAAGCTTGTCAATTTAGTTCTATTTACATCTTTCATCAAAATTGGCTCAAACCAATTCATCGTCTAATCTTCTTTAATTGAGATGGTCACCAAATAATTATTCAAAATAAACTGCCCAAAATTAGTCTCCAATCAACATTCTACCTTAATCCATCATTTTAATAAAAATCGATTTACTCCTTCTACATAAGAATCTTTTTTAATTTGGACCATTCAAGATTTGACAATTTCGTCGGTTTAGCATTCTAACTTCATTTTCATGTCTCTAACATTATTAATAATATAAATACACATCAAATTCAACAAAAAATCAAATCTAGTCCTTTAATTTTGAAGCTTGCCGAAATGGTCCCTATACATTTAACTTAGGGTTTTACTTCCAAACAACAAATCAAGATTACTAGATCATAATCTAACATCACAAAACCCTAAGTTAGACTTGAATCCATAAACCCTAATTTCTCTATGCAAAACGAAATATGAGGGTTTAAATCCCAACTCAATAACATGATTCCAACATCATACAAGCATGATTCTAACTTAAAATCAACCATGGATTCATAAAATCATAAAAGTCCCAATTTGTTCATAAACCCTAATTTCTTCCACATCAAATCTCATCAACCAAGAAAGTATTCTATAAATTATTTACATCAAAAGATAGAGCTCGAAGAGTAGAACTACTTTGTAGTTCGAAAGATTACCTAAAAATCCCTTTCTCCTCTTTCTCCATGGTTTATGGCTGGAAAAGATGAACATTTTTTTTCATCTTTTTACTATTAAATTACACTTGTAACTATTAAATGAATTTTAAATTCATTTAAATAGTGAAATTATTAATTTAGCCTTTAAATCCAACCACTAATTTAATCTCATCCAAAATCAAGGGACAAGAGGAAATCCATATATATTTCATCTTCCAAAAACGTCCTCAACATTTCAAAAATATTTCAAAATTGACATCCATGCCAAATGACCAATTTGCCCTCCAACTAGTCTTTATTTACTAATTTGTTTCAAAATTGCCATTCCATTATAATCTAACTAAATTAGTTCATTCTCAACTGACCACTATTCCATAAATATCATTTTATGATTTTCCATGGCTTAGGGAACAGTCTCTGAAATTTCAATTCAATCCGATTTTCTGATATTCAGTAAATACTTCTACTACGATTTTACCTTTACCGAGCTATCGGATCTATTCTGAAAATTCTATATTTCCATAATGTACCTCATGTCATCATCCTTCATCCAATGGCCTAGATTTAATCTTGAGCTAGTAGTTACCAACCTTGCCCTTATAATTTTCCAAAATTACAATCTTGCTATTTTTCATCCAACGGCTCATATTTAACATGGAAAATAAACTTAAAACCAAGGGTTCATATTCTTCCAATACAAAGAAAATATCTTAGACATGTAAAATGACATAATTAACCTTGCCTTATCATCATTCAAAATATCCTGGATAATCGATTCGATCCAATTATCCGAATATTTTTCTAAACTTTATCGCTTTATAGCCATTAATACAAACTCCGTACGAAAAATTTGGGTAACACGAAAACATCATTCTTTGGGGTAAACTATTCATTTACGGACTAAAATACATAACTTTTGAAAATTATAATTTAATCCCTAAACTTTTCCTAAGTTTATATTTTATCCACTAAACTTTCAAAATTTACATTTTAGTCACTAGCCAAAATTTGGGATATTAGAAGATTTCCAAAAGTACGGTTGATCATATAGATGTTTTAAAAGAGCATTTCATATTAGATTCTGAATGGCAACACATAGTTTGCAAATAGGGGTTGATCTTAGATTTCTAAGGATGGGTATAGTCACGATCGTTCGCTTGGTTGACACAAATTCGAAACCTTGATAAAAGTTTGGATTATAATAATCTCTAAAGGTTACCCAAAAGAATGTGTCCCAAGGATTCAAGTGGTTCTGAATTATTCCTATCGATATTACAAGTTAGAAAAGGTTACAAGTAATTCTATGTCTGGAGTAATAGTCACTAACTAACGATTACTCAATCTTCCTAGTTCTGAATCCATATGAAACATGCTCAAGTCTAAAATTCTTACTAGGTGGCATACTCAACTATCTACAAAAGGTAATTACTTAAGATCAGAATTGATACCGAGTCTCAGATTTTAAAACACACTTTAAAATAATAATTAAGTAATAAGTTATTCAGAAAACTTCTCATTTACTAAAAAACTTTATTTT
>JAGYYJ010002093.1:0-22491 GCA_019671005.1 Hibiscus mutabilis | reverse complement strand
AATCAATGATTTTGAATATCCTGTTGCAAGACTTGGGACTGGAACTAAAACCAATGGAAAATTTCAGGTTGATGAATTAACATCCATTCATGCCGAGATTTCCAATCTTACTAGCATGGTAAGAACGTTGCAAAAGAACAATGAGTCCCAATAAGTCAAAGCATTAGACCCATTATGTACAATCTGTGGAGAGAATCATCATGTGGATAAATGCCCTGCCAACCCTGAATTGGTAAATTTTGTTGGCAATGTTAATCATTACTATAATACTAACTCCAATACTTATAATGCAAGTTGGAGACAACACCCTAATTTAGCTTAGGGAAATCAATGAGGTAACCAGTACAATGCCCATCGCCAGAATACTCAGAGGCAGAATATCAATTCCATGCCAGCATTCTATCAGAAAGCCCAAAACAATTTTAAGCAAGGGTAGAGACTCAACCAAGGAGGCACTCTCACAGAGTTCATGGAAAGGAATGATGCCACAGTCTAGAGTTTGGCAGCATCAATGAGAAACTTGGAAGTCCAGCTTGGGCAGATTGCAGTGCACTCAGCAATCGACCCCAGAGAGCATTGTCAAGTGACACAGAGGATGCTCGACACAAAGATAATGAGCAGTGCAAAGCTATAACTCTTCAGAGTGGTAAGCAGTGCGAGATGGAGAAGGTTGCTAAGCAGCCAATTAATTGCCAAGATGAGAAGCCTGTACCAACAGATAATCCCAAGGAAGCAGAGGAAGAGGAAACAAAAGCAGATAATGCAAGAACCGATGCCAGACAGCACATTGATGCCAGCACTGTCCTGGCAAAGCCAGCAGCGCCGATATATATTTATCCGCCACCACCATTTCAAGCAAGACTTCAAAAAAACAAGCAAGAATAGTAGTTCAAGCGCTTCTTGGAGGTTCTTAAACAATTGCAAATCAACATTCCATTGGTAGAAGCCCTTGAACAAATGTCCAACTATGTTAAATTTATGAAGGACATTCTGTCCAAAAATAGAAAGTTGGGAGACTTTAAAACTATTGCTCTGACCGAAGGATGCAGTACCATGATCCTAAACCGTTTGCCACCAAAGTTGAAAGATCCAGGAAGTTTCACTATTCCATGCACCATTGGCAACAAATTCATAGGCAAGGCACTGTGTGACCTAGGAGCCAGCATCAACTTGATGCCAATGTCAGCTTTTCGAAAGCTTGGCATAGAAGCAAGACCTACCACAGTGACACTTCAGCTGGCATACCGATCTTATACACACCCCAAGGTTAAGATTGAGGATGTGTTGGTAAAGGTAGATAAATTTATTTTTCCAGCTGATTTTATCATTTTGGATTATGAGGCTGATATTAATGTCCCGATTATTTTGGGGAGACCTTTTCTTGCTACGGGTAGGGCTTTGATTGATATTCATAAAGAGGAACTAACAATGCGCATGGATGGCCAGCAGGTTACATTTATTGTGTTTCAAGCTTTGAAATATGCAGATGAACCTGATGAGTGCCAAGCAGAGGAGATGATGGAGTCCATTTACACTTTGGACACATCACAGTTTTTCTAGGATACAAAATTTGATGCCAACAATTTAGATGGCATAGCTGATCTGTTTGAGGAACCAGAAGAACCAATCTTGGAGGTTGAAGAGGCGAGTTATTTTGATCCATTACAGTTGGCCGACAGAGAAATCAAGGCACCTAAACCATCAATTGAAGAGCCACCAGCGTTGGAACTGAAACCACTTCCAGATCACTTGAAGTATGCTTGTTTAGGCAAACACTCAACTCTGCCAGTGATCATTGCCACTGGTCTCACTAATTATCAAGAGGAAAGATTGTTGGCAATATTACGTGACTATAAGCATGCATTAAGGTGGACTTTGGCAGACATCAGAGGTATTAGCCCAACCATCTGCATGCATAAGATTATCTTGGAGGAGTACCATGGTAAGACCATTGAAGGCCAAATAAGGCTAAACACAAGCATAAAAGAGGTAGTGGAAAAAGAGATCATAAAATGGCTTGATATCGGGATTATATATCGTATTTCTGATAGCTCTTGGGTTAGCATGACCGTGGTACAAAACAGTGAAGCCGAGTTGATCCCCTCCAGAACTATACAGGGTGGAGAGTGTGCATGGACTATAAGAGGCTGAACAATGCCATGAGGAAAGACCACATCCCATTGCCATTCATTGATCAGATGCTAGACAGGTTGGCAGGTAAAGCTTTCTATTATTTTTTGGATGGTTATTCAGGTTATAATCAGATTTCCATCGCCCATGATGATCAAGAGAAAACTATGTTCACGTGCCCATATGGGACGTTTGCATTTAGGAGGATACCATTCGGCCTATGCAATGGACTGGCAATGTTTCAACGTTGCATAATGTCCATTTTTTCTGATATGATCGAGCACAACATGGAAGAATTCATGGATAATTTCTCAGTGTTTGGCAAAACATTTAAGGAATGTTTTCGGAGTTTGGAACAAGTCTTGAAGAGATGCATAGAGACAAACCTAGTGTCGAACTAGGATAAAAATACAACTTCATGGTGAATGAGGGCATTGTTCTCGGGCACAAGGTAACTGAGAGAGGGTTAGAAGTGGATCAAGCAAAATTTGAGGTAATTAAGCAGCTACCGCCTCTAACAAGTGTCAAAGGTATAAGGAGCTTTTTAGGACATACCGATTTTTATCAGCGTTTTATTAAAGACTTTTGAAAAATTGCTAAACCTTTATGCTTGTTGTTAGAACATAATGCTACTTTTGCGTTTAACGATTCTTGTTTGAGAGCATTTCAGAAGCTTTTGACTTGTCAAAGTTGATCAATGCCCCTATAGTTGTGGCACTAGATTGGAATGAGCCCTTCGAGCTCATGTGTGATGCCAACGACTATACCGTTAGAGCAGTCTTGGGACAAAGGCATGACAAGATTTTCCATGCCATCTACTATACTAGCCGAACATTGAACGAAGCACAACTGAATTACTCTACGACCGAAAAAGAATTTCTTGTGGTTGTATTTGCTTTTGACAAATTTAGATCTTATTTAATTGGTAACAAAGTTGTGGTTTTTACAGATCATTCGGCATTGAAGTATCTCTTGGCAAAGAATGATGCCAAGCCCAAACTAATCCGATGGACGCTCCTACTTCAAGAATTTGACCTTGAGATCTGAGACAAAAAGGCAATAAAAACCTAGTAGTTGGCCGTCTCTCACGTTTGGAGCATCATCTTGATGATGGTAAGACCAATTTTATAATAGATGAATTTCCTTACGCGTATTTGCTTGCAGTTAATGCTATGCCATGGTATGCCGATATTGTCAACTACTTGGTAAGTAACATTCTGCCACCAGACTTGGCACACAATGTCAAGAAAAGGTTCTTGCGGGAAGTCAGACAATACTATTGGGACGAGGCAATATTGTTCAAACAGTGTACCGACCAATTGATCCCCCGGTGTGTGCCTGAGGATGAGCAGCATAACATATTGCATCTATGCCATGCTGCACCATATGAAGGTCACTTTGCTGGGGTAAAGACTGCTGCCAAGGTACTGCAGTCAGGATTCTTTTGGCCCACACTATATAAGGATACCCACGAGTATGCCAAGGCATGCGATCGATGCCAACGGACATGAAACATCTCTGGCAGACACCAACTACCTCTTCAAAACATTATGCCTGTAGATTTATTTGATGTATGGGGGATAGACTTTATGGGTCATTTTCCACCCTCATTCGGTAATGTATACATTCTTGTGGATGTTGACTACGTATCTAAGTGGGTAGAAGCTGTTGCTCTGCCAACGAACGGTGCTAAGGCCATTGCCAAGTTCTTATATAAGCATATCTTCACTAGATTTGGTGTCAATAGAGTGATTATTCATGACGAGGGCACTCATTTTAAATGTAATCTAATTTCTATGGCCTTGTGCAAGTATGGTAGACAGAAGAGAATTGCCACAACATATCATCCACAAACAAATGGGCAAACTGAGATTTCAAATAAGAAGATCAAAAACATCTTAGAGAAGACTGTTAATCCATCAAGGAATGACTGGTCTTTGAGACTAGATGAGTCCTTGTGGGCTTACAAGACGTCGTTTAAAACTCATTTGGGTACTTCACCGTTTAGACTTGTTTTCAGAAAATCATGCCATCTGCCAGTGGAGCTTGAGCACAAAGCCTACTGGGCCATCAGAACACTTGGCATGGCATGGAGAGCTGCTGGAGAAAAAAGGTTACTAGACCTAAATGAGTTGGAGGAATTCAGAACACAAGCCTATGAGAACGCTAGGATTTACAAGGAAAAAGAAAAACATTGGCGTGACAGTAGGATAATGCCAAGACAGTTTGAGGTAGGCCAACGTGTTTTGTTATTTAACTCACAGCTTAAGTTGTTTTCAGGGAAACTCAGATCAAGATGGATGGGCCCTTATGAATTTGTGAAGCCCTATGCTCATGGAGCTGTGGACATTAAGAATTTGAAGACGGATGAAATCTTTAAGGTGAATGGCCAATGTTTGAAGCACTACATGGAAGGTGATCAGAACAATGCCAAAGAGGTGATCCTCTTGGCAGAGTTAACATGAAAACGCCATCAAGTTTGAACTTTTGTAATTATTAGGTTAGTGTTTTTCTTTGTTTTTAGGTTTTTAGGCTTTTAATTGTTTTTCTTTTTTTAAGTTTCATGTTTTTATTCCTTTACTGTGTTGAAAGGTTTCCTTTAAGTTGTGCAGATTCATTATGCCAGGAATTGCGCCAAGAACACTGCCAGGGTTGCTGGCAGGAGCTAGCGCTTCAATAGAAAAATCTTCCAGCCGCAGTGCCAGAGTAGCTTGGCATACAGTGGTACAAAAGATAGAAGAAAGATTAAAAAACCCTAGTTTTATCGGCCAGTAAAATGAGAGAGTGGTTTTTATTGACTTTAAACCCTAGCCACCCAAATCTTGGTTGAAATTTAAAATTTCAAATCAATTACCTTATCACTCCAATCCTTACCCTATCTTATCACCTATCACCTTATCACTTCAACCATATCAGTCCATCCATTTTAAATTAATTCTTTTTATTCCCCATCATTATCCCTAATTACTACTCCCATTAAAGCACTCAACCAACCCAAAACATTTCACTTTCTCACCTAGCCGGTTAAAAGAAACCCAAACAACTCTCTCACTTTATATTTCATTTTCGATAAACAAGAACAAACCCAAATTGTTCTTTGTTTTTATCTTTTAACATCGTTTCAAGTTCCTTCAACAAATTTCAATGGCTTCATCTTCTACTCCCTTCAAGCGATTCTTCAACGAGGAGATCGAGAAAAAGTTTGAATCCAACTTTGCCTCGGTGAGCTTTTTCTATGAGAAGCACTTTGACCTCCAAACTGAGACGAACAATGGCTTCCCTCCGAAAGTCATGTCTACGATTAACTTGCATAAATGGACTCAGTTGTTCCAGAAAAGAGGGGAGGTCTATGCCACAATCGTCTAAGAATTCTATGCGCACCTTGTGACCAAGGATTCCCTATTCTTGATGATTAGAGGTAAAAGTGTTCGTTTCGATGAAGAGTATATCAATAATATGTTTGAGTTAGATAGTGCAGAGGATGAGTATTTCGAGTATGCGGATTCAATAAACGCTGCCAAGAGAAAGAGGCTACTGGCAGATCTGTGTGAACTTGGTACGGCATGGACAGTGTCATCCAAGAGGCACCGTACGGTGAAGAGGCTGGCATTGAAACCTCAATGGAGGGAGTAGAATCACTTCCTCAAGGCTAATCTGATGCCCACATCCCATAACGATATCGTGTCGAAAGAGATGATGATTTTGTTGTACTCTATTGTTATGGGGCGCAAGATCAATGTTGGCAAGCTTATTATTGAGGAAACCTACAAGTGCGCAGCGAAAGGTACTGGCAGCTTGTTTTTCCCTTTGTTGATTTCTAACATTTGTATGCTCAATGATGTGCCAAGGCTGGATACGGATAAGGGGCAAAGGAACAATGATTACTGCGGCTATATGGAGGAATTTAGTTGCTGCCGAGCCCAAAGACAAGGGGAAGGGAAAGGCAATGGCACCCATGCCAAAGCCCAAGGAGTCAAGGGCCACACCAGCAACCATGCCAGAAACTGTGCCAGACAGTTCACTGGCAATGCTTTCCCAAATTCACCAACGCCAAGAGATTATTCTACAA
This sequence comes from Hibiscus mutabilis, assembly GCA_019671005.1. Taxonomy (NCBI): domain Eukaryota; kingdom Viridiplantae; phylum Streptophyta; class Magnoliopsida; order Malvales; family Malvaceae; genus Hibiscus; species Hibiscus mutabilis. Next base: position 16,292 of record JAGYYJ010002093.1, on the reverse strand, counting down.
AAGCTGGAAAAGGCTGATGAGCTCAATGTCAAGCTGGGACACTACATCCAAACCAGGGATACGGTGATCAAGAAAGCTCTTACAAAATTATCAACTGATTTTGTGCTAGAATTTCCAGACTTCCCTGCCGAGCTTTCTGCCAGTGACAATGCCATGCCAACTAGTCCAGTTCATACCCCGTCTGATGCCACAGTCCCGTTATCCCCAGTTGAAGTCGAGTCTGCCAGTTCTGATTCTTCATCTGAATCGAAGGAAACCAAAGCGAAGTAGCCAGTAACACATGTTATCCATACACCATCTGATGCCACCGATGCACTTGCTGCTCTGGAGCCTGCTAAGGAAAATGAGGAAGCTGGAGCCTCTACTGCCGCTTCAAAATCGAGCCTGAAAAGAAAGAAACACATGGCCCTTGATCGAGGGCCATTTGTGAGAAGAAAAACCCATTGCCCACAGCAAATAGTCTCCAGAGGGGAGATATCTTCTTCCTAAACTCCTCTACATTTCATTGCATTTACATGATCATGCATTTTATTTTATTCTATTTTTCTTGTATATATATGTTGTTTCATGCATTAGGGATAATGCACATCTTGGGTTTGGGGGTGTGCATTTATTCACATTTATGTCATGCATTTCATGTTTAATTTTCTGTTGCCATGCCATTTAGGTCATTTAGGATAGATGCATACCGAACCACTAAAAAAAGAAAATTTTACCGCGGTTCAATTTTGAAAAAAATGTTGACATTTGTTAGGCAAGTCTGATTTGATCTAGGTATCTGTCCAATGTGGAAACTCTAATCTTTAGTTGTCATGCCATGCCAGCAGAGTAGTATGCCAGGTTAGCTTGGAAATTGATCTCTAGTTTAGGGAATTGAACTTTCACTTAACTCGTAGTATGTATCTAGTCCCTTAGCAAACTTAGACTTTTTGAAACTAAGCTCAAATATGAAAAAAATAATGATGCCAGGGTAAAAAGAAGTAAATAAGGCATCAATGTTCTACCAGGGCAAGAAAAAAATAGAACTCTCCTCTACCTTAGGGATAATAAGCTACTTGGGGTTCGTGGTTTGCTCCCTCTTAGTTCTCAAGTCTAAAACTTTAGGGTATGAGTTGAACAGAAAGCCTAGTGATGTCTAGATTAAAGTGGGGATTCGTGATATGCTCCCTCTTATCTTTCACGCTAAATAGTGTCACGAAGCAAGCTTAAATGAATGCCAGCAAGAAACCCTTGGCAAAGAAAGAAAAAAATGATGAAAAAATACATATCTAAGTTTAGATAATAAAATTTGTCTAAAGGAGTGAAAGGAAACTGGATGCATATTACCTACACTCATGCACACTTCATGAACTTTGACTAGAGTTATATTGCTACACTTGAATTACTACTTGCCTAGCATTATTGCACTGAGATACTGAGGACAGAAATAGAGCCAAATTCTGCTTGCCAGCATGTGCTGGCACTCAACCAAAACTTTGTCGAGGTAACTTTTTCACAGTTTTTGTTTTGATTGCATTACTTGAGGAAAAGCAATGAGTTAGGTTTGGGGGTGTTACCTCTCTAAAAGTACTATTTTTAATGCCAATCTTACAATTCTTTTGCTTGTTTTTAGGTATATTTAGTTGCATTAGGATGTTAGAATCATGCATCTACATAAGGAGTTTAGAGTTTTGTCTATGCCAGTGTGAAGGGTTGTTTTGTTGGCAATTTTGTAGGTTTGGCATAGGATTTGGCCCAGAAAAGCAACACAGGAAGGAGCGTCAGAGAGAATGCTGAGTGATGTTGGCATAGATGGACCAGACAATGCTAAGCACCGATTGGCAGAGAAGTGAACTTGATGCCATGCCAAGTAGCTGTTGGACCCCGAAAAAATAGAAAATGATCAGGCTCTGAAAAGATAGCAATTGGATCAATCTCCAAATAAATAGCGGATAAGATGGTGCCAAGACTTGTTGGAAGATTCATGCCAAGCTTGGATGCCATGTCAGCGTCGGCAGGATGACGTCAGCCTTAGCCTGATCAGTTCTCATTTAAATTTGGATAAGAAAATAATCCCTTATCCCTTGGGCAGTTGAAATTCAAAATTTGAAGAGCTAGTCATATCCCTTCCTCGCACGTTTATTTAAACACCAACCAAGCTAGCATTTGGGGGGGAGAAGATCGGATCGTGAGGAGTTGGTGTGTGACGATTGACAAACGGTGGAAGGGTGGTCCGACCAACTTGGCCGAGAAGCCTGGATCTTGAAGGGCAGCATCGAGAGACCCCTTCTAGCCCATTTTCTCTTTCAAGTTATTTCATTTTTGTTTTTAAGGATGATGTATCTCGAAAACGTTTATGGATTGTTGGTTAAACCCCTCACCATGAACTAATTTAATAGTTGGTAGGGGATGTTTGAGTTTTATGTTATTTTCATGCTTTAGTTTTTAATAATAAATCTGCCTTGGCACGGTTTTATCTATTCGGCATACTTTAATGTTTTCTAAATACTTTGCCAAGCGAGAGCTGGCACTGTTGGCCTATTGTGCCTCAATATCTTAACAGACTTGGGGTGGCAACAAATAAGTTGCTGAATACTGAGGAGAGAAGCTTCAAGAGAAGTCGTTCAAGTAGATGAACTTACTTCGGGAGTAAAATCTACCCCTTATGAGTATAGATTGGAGCTTAATCAAATTGGTTTATTTAAAAACAAACACTATAGAGATATAGGGGTTTTTACATAATCAATTTAGGGCAATGACCATCGAGAGAGGCTTTGCCAATTATGAATCTGCTCGGCAAACAATGCCAAGACAGGTTGTTGTTAAAGGCTGGCATGGCATGAACAACGTGAAAACCAGGCATTCCCTGCCAATATTCATCATTCATTAAAACACCTTCCTTGCCAACGTCTTTACTTTACTTTCATTTCTTTACTTTTTAATTATTTTCCAAAACCAATTTCAAATCAAATCAACTTTTTCTTAAGGCAAGTAACAATCAAGGCAATTGAATTCTAATTCAATCTCTGTGGGATCGATACTAAGCTTACCAGCTGTATTACTTGCACGCAAAAGACTCATTTTGGCATATTCTTATATTTTTTGCCACTTTTGCCAGCATTCACTCAGAGAGTCTACAACAACTTCAATTTTTAAATAAGCCAAATATCCGTTGAAGCACCGCCGCCAAGTCTTCAACAACTTCAATTCTTACGTAGTATCCATTGAAGCACCGTTGAATTTTGAGAATTACTCCCCCTGCAACTGAAAGTTCGTTGCAACAATACTCCTTTGGCATGTCTCCAACATCGCACCGCAAAATCCACAGCAAAAAAATGCCTCCACAATCGCGGAGCTCAAACCATAGCTCATGATACCATTTGTTAGGAATTTGCTATGCGGCAAAATAACCAAAAGCGATAACGACTTGGACGAAGACATTCACAAGAGACAAGATTTAACGTGGTTCAGCATAGCCTACCTCCACGGACGAGAGAAACGAACAATCCACTATCAACGTAGAGAACCCAAAGAGTACAAATACATGACAACCCATATAATCTCAAAACCCAGTGTACAAATCTCATGACCCGGTGGAACCAAAATACTCTTCCCAATATCCCTACAATACCCATCTCTACAACGTAGGCACAATAGTTGTAGAGAACCTAAAAGTGGTTACATATCTCTAGAGTCTTGTTCTCTCATAATTCAAAATGTTAAACATAGTCGATATTTATAGACCCAAATACTTGGTCACCAAAAAACCTTATTCAATAAGATCTCCTACCTAAAATAGATAAAGTAAATTCTAATTACCAAGCAATCTTCAACCGCTAGAATTACAATAAAATCCAACTTAATTACCAATTAGAATTTGAGTCAAAATATAATAAAAAAAACACGAGCGATGAGAGAATGGAAGAGACGGAGCCGGGGAAGAGGCAGTGCATAGGTGGAGAAACAACAGAATCTGTTGATAGATCCATTCATGCTCGGCCTGTTCCCTGTCTTTGTCAGTCTCTCCCATTTCCCTCGATCGCTTACCTCATCTTGGCTCGGTGTATCTTTAAATCCTCTAAAGAAACCTGGCACCTTTGGATTCTACGGCTGTATGCTGTCATCTGAGCTATTTATGCTAAAACGCCAAAAGGATTACAGTACAACATGTACTAATCTGACTCGGTACTAGCAACTTCAAGTACCGGTCGGCAATACAAGAATGTTTTCTAGTGGGATCAGCATGTACTACATTTCCATCTGATAGTACTCACACAATCTCCAATGATGCGAAAACTCTTACCAGATAAATTACTTTTAAGAATTTTATAATGCCATTAGCATGGCATGTCCACTGGAATCTTCGAATAAACATAATTTCATGATGCCATCAAGCCGAGAAAAAAAATGGGTTCATGAGAATTCGTGGCATGTTGCTCTATTAGTTCAATGGGGATGCAATTACAGTTACAATTACAAATGTCACATTTTCACTACAGCTCGGATAACCCTAGAAAAAACTTGGCAATCAAGTTTCTTGCACAAGGATTTAAAACCCCTTATTATACTCTTGTTCTCCTCTGAACTTAACTGCAGGAATAAACTAACAGTGATATAAATCCATACTCGAATGCATCCAGATCCGACTATTAATGATATATGAGCTAAACCCATATTTTAGTTGGACAAAATATCATAAATCTATTTTTTAAGAAAGTTAAACAATAAAGAGAATTCCCATCATCTCTCAGCTTCCTCTACAACCAAAGAACCTTTGCAAACCACTTGTGATATCAAAAAGAACATAAAGGAGAAGGAAGCATCATTTAGGAATAATATTTACTTTGCATTATATTTCAAGAGTCCGGATGATGAATACACAGGCAACAAAGACTTTACAATTCGAATATGAATGAGATCGAAGCATTTTGTTTCCCCATTCTCTCTTGCTAATTCTACTTTCTTTTATACATCACAACAGATCGGGGAAAAAATCATAGAATTGGGATTTCTAACCTGAATGAATACACAATTTCCCCCACAATGCCCATTTCCAAGAACGAGACTAGAATCTCCAGCGAAGTGAATATAATTAACTTTGTTTGCTCAAATTCTCAAGTGATTTTCTAAGAGATCAGGAAGAGTTATTTTTCCCTGAGTTATTAGTATCAAGCTTGCTGAACTGATCACATATTTGCAATATATCCTTCTCCCAATCCTTCCCATTTCTTTGAGCTTGTAGATGACATACTCCGATTTACTGCAATGAGAAATTCAAGGTGTAAAGTGAATACAGAACTAAAACAAAAACACTACCGCCATATGGTTTTGTAAATTAAATGTTGACGCAGGATGTGGTAGATGCGGTGAAATGGTTGGGTTTGGGGTGGTCTTAAGATAGGCAACCGGGTTCTTTATTGCGGTAAGATTGTAGATACAAGCTCGCCATAGGCGCACGCTTTCGACGGAGGTGGTTTTTCTTGGTATTAAATGGCCATTGGAATGCAGGTAAGGCATGTAGAGATTAAAAGTGATCATTTAGTATCAAACTTGAAACATCTAATAGATGATATAAAATCTCTTAGTGCTAGTTTTAGGGTGATTTCTTTCAAACATGTTTTTTCAGACGCCTTGCTAAATTTGCTACAATTCCAGTAACAAGCATCGAGGCAAGTACATTCGAAAATATGCTAGAAAGATCGAAATCCAACCTGATAAAGCCGTTGTTATTGATGTCAGCAGCTAGCAAATCCTCAATAGTGATCTCTATCTGCAACACCCACTCCGCAATCCTCCGATGCCTCTTGTTAACCCTTGCTTCAGCCAAATACAGAAATGCTCTAGCAACAGCCAGCGTCGGAATCAGAAGCCAAGCCCCGGCAAACAACCTTCCGGGCAGAGTATTAAACGGCCAATCCCCGTACCCGACCGTAGTAACCGACATAACAGACAAGTAAACAGAATCAACCCAGCCCAAGCTCTCCACAAAGTACAAAATCAGAGATCCAATTCCAATACACAAAACCACAACCCCAAGTGCCAAACCAACCTTAAGCCTAATCATCATCCTTCCTTTATCCACATCGACGATATAATCCCTAGCCGAAAACCCTCGATCCGTTTTCTCCATCTGAATCCCAGTCAAAATCATGTTCTCTTGCAAGTCAAGAACATAATTCACAACCCCACTCAACAAAATATCAATAAAACCGAAACCCACCAACACAAAAAAACGCAGGCGAAAATCTTGGTAGCCGGGGTTAAAGGCGCTATATCACCGTAACCGATGGTACACATGGTCACTATACAGAAGTAAAGAGCATCGACAACCGGGTGAGTCTCGACACCCGAGAATTCATCTCTGTTAAACGAGTGAGTAAATAGCAACACCGAGTATCAAGTAAATGGAAAGCAAGAAAACAGCTTGCCTGAGGATGGTGCTGGACTCGGATTGAGATTTGGGCACCTGGGGTGTCTTGGGCTTCAAATCACGTGTGACAGCCATTGCAGGAGCTGTTTTACATCGCTTGAAAGAACCGGGCCTCTTTGGTCACTGGGAACTGGACAATCGAGACAAGGGGGTTGAACCTGTGGGTTGTCTTCGATTGCCGATGGGAAAAGAGCTGGTGTGGAGATTGACTATTGGATTGTGAAGTAGAAGCCGTGATTAGGCTCTTCGAGGAGGTGTCCAAGTTGGGGTTTTGATTGGGGAGATAGAAAAGGCTCAACCGCCATCTCAGAAAACCAAAAACAGAAGAAAAACAGGGTTTTCTACTTTGAGATCGCGGTAGTTGTTGAGCAGTTGGTTTCAGGTTTCAGACTTTGAATGTGGGGTTGCCAATTATTACATTGCTTTTAAGGAACTACCAACATTGGAACAGTGTCTTTTTTGCAATTAAACGTAAAATGGATTCGGTTGCTTCATATAATAAATGGGTAAATATAAATTTCATCATTCAACTTTACTTTCATTTTTACTTTGGTCATTAATAAATGGATTTATTTTGTTGCTTCATGTAGTAAAGTGTTTTACGTATAATAAGTATCCACTAGTAAATATTTTTCTGCAAAAATATCAATCAAACCACAATGACAGAGGTATTATTATAAAGTCTTATTGTTTTACTTAATTATAAATAAAATCTTATCTACGTTATGTAAGTAAACTATTAACATCATTTGTTTGGCTGCCATTAGGTTTTGTTCTGCATTTTTATTTATTTATTTTAGAGGACTTTTAAGACTTTTTATAAAATAAATGATAAAATTCAAAAAGCTAAAATATTAAAAAAAATGCTAAAGATGTAAAAAAAGGATTATAAACAACATTATTTTTTAAAATATTAAAATTAAAATATTTGAGATTTTTTTCTGATTTTTTTATATTTTTTTGTTTCAAACATGTATTTTCATATAACAAACTAAAAATAAATTCTAAAAAAAAAGTGAATAACACCTAAAAAATATTATCAACCTTAAAGAGTAGTATTAACTAATTTAAAAAATAAGAGTTAATATCTAATTCAGTACTTAACTCCATTTCAATCACGATATCTTTCACTTTTTCTTAAAATAAAAGTAATTATTTCATACACTGACGGTGAAAACTAAAAGTTTTCATAAGCGCCTTAATTTTAGGGTTTAAAGTCTTAGTTTGGGGTATAGGGATTTAGGTGTAGGGGTTTAAAATTTAGGGATAGTGGTTAAAATGTAGGGTTTAAGGCTAGAATTCAGGGTTTATAAATTAAAATCTAAATCCTAACCATATTATCCTAAAAACTAAACCCCAACCTCTACACCCTAAATTCTAACCCTAAACCTTAAATTCTAATCATTATCCCTAAATTCTAACCATTACACCCTAAACTAAAACCCTAAAACTAAAGCGCTTATGGAAACTTTCTATTTCCATCTCCTATTGAATATAAATCCTAAAAGAAATTATGGGACTTTAAAAGCTATCCAAAGGTTGCTATTTGAATTGGACATGAGTCCATGTCATTTGATGAGCAAATTTATACGTGTGTATTATGTGTTAATCATTAGCACCGCCTATTGAATATAAATCCATGTCATTTGGTGAGCAAATATAAATCCAATTATAAGATATTCTTAAGATCGATGATTAAGTACTAATTATTAGTATCATTTTTGTTTGAGTTTGAAATATTATATGTTAATCGTTAACATAATCAATATGAAGCTTTAGGGATGGTACAGACGAAAACTTTTAGGGATTAAAAATTCCGTAAACACAAATTTGTTGATAAAATTATCAAATCGTGAGGTTTTTCCACAGGAACTATAGTGCATTTTAAATTTCGCTATTTAATCCTGCGTAGGCAACAAAGGTCATAGGAACATATTGATAACTTTTAATAATCAAGATAAAATTTGTGTATATTATGTTTAACATATATGGTGCTTGAAATGCATGGTTATAACCCAATAACCCATTCAGTTTGATATAGACTAATTTCACTTATAGGATTCAATCTAATTTTATAAATACAATAAAATTAATTAATTAATAATCATAAATTCAATTACTAACTTAAAATAATTGTGATCAAACATAATTTGTATTTCTTAATAATTGTGTAAAATAGAGCATTACCAAATGATATGGTCAATTTTGTTAAGAGAAAGGATTAAAAAGGTATCCAACTTGTACATAATTTGCATTTCTTAAGTCAGAAAAAATAGATTTTAACGGATTATTAATGAAAAATAATGATATTTAAACTACGAATCGTCAACAAGGTTTATCGGGTTTAGCATTACGTATCTTGGAGTTGTGTAATCGGAATTGGAATGTTCGTTTCTAACGTATCCAACGAGATGGCAATACAGCAACCGATCGAATGGAAAAGTTAGCTCCGGCTGAGAATTTAGATATCCGCACATTTCTTACTCCATCCTCGGAGGTGATTATTGTGTTATGAGTTTAGTTTGTTTATGAACCTTTGTAGTTTATGGGTTATCCCATTTGTTATTTTCGTTATGTTTTTATTACCATGTGTACTTTTTTCTTTCATTTAGGTTTAGGGAGATTTTTAACGAGGCATATGGTAATAATTCTTCCTTTCATTAAAAAAAATGAAAAGAATATATTCATTTTATGATTTATTTTCAATGTTTGTAGTTATCATCTAAGTAGTTTAATTGATTTCACTCAATAAATAGCGTCATATCTTACCACTACACAAATTACTTGCTAATCATGGATTTATTTAATGAAAAAAACTTTGAAACACAGGCCGTGTAAACTTTAGTTTACACGTGCTTTTTAGTTTTAGAGGTTAGGGTTTTAATTTAGGGTTTAATGTAACACCCTCAACCTGGATGTTGTAATTGGGCCACAAGCCCGAACCACTCCCATAAAATTTTTCACTTTTAAAAAAACCAGTAAAAACAATCTCAAACATCCAACATGTCATAACCAAAGCATTAAAATCCATGCTTACTTAAAAACCATTCAAAATAGTTAAAGGAGCTCCAGATACAGTAATAGAACATTGATCGATACAAGTTAAGTCAAATAGAGTTACAAATACATAGGGTAATACAAATACATAGCCCACTACATCTAAGTACTTGTACTCTACCGATAGGCCAATGTTGGATCCTTGGTTCGATGGTGCTCTGCTACACACGGACTATCTATCAACCTGCGAATGGAAACAACGATTCCGAACGCTGAGCTAACAAAGCTCATAGGATACACAACCACTCGACCAAGCTTCAGGTGAATCATGATTAAGAGCATTCTATGATATGATGTCAAGATAAGATAAGCATTGGCGCTACCATAACCGCCTAAACACATGTTATAAGCAAACAACACCTCAATAGCAACATAAAAGTAAACAAACCAGGAGTGAGGCCCAATGTCACCCGACACTGGGAGGCCCACCCATGCTCAGAATCTCGCATCGAGCTGCTCGGAATCTCGCATCGAGCAACTATCATCACCCGGAATCTCACATTGGACGGCTTTCAATTCATCACCAGAATCTCACATCGGATGGCCTTCATGTGTTGTAACACTCACTCACTGGGTATCCAGATCCCATCAAACAATGACTCATAACCAAACAAGTGCCCTTACCTGGCACGACCACAAATGATCCACCAAGGATCCCTAAAACTCGATTACCAAGCAATTTACTTTCATTTCAATACTCAATTAACCATTTAATTCATATAAGCAAGGAGGAACATACATTCTCGATCTTACCAGTCATTTTATATCATAAAAGATCCATTAGAACCTTTATCACAATTTATAAAACCCCCAAACTCAAAATGTAAAAACTTGGGCGGATTGCCCAGCGAGTATCGATACTCTAAGGTGAGTACCGATACACCCCTCTAGGTATCTATACTCTAAGGTGAGTATCAGTACTCCCCGATTTCGAAACCTAGAGCTTGAGATTGTACCAAACCCTCCCTCAATCTCCATAGTTAAGTCCCAAAATGTTCTTACATGTTATTTGAAGTCATTAGGTGAGTTTCTAGCCACTTTTACCCTTAAACATCAGCAATTACAAGATTTACCATTGATGATCATCCAAGCTCTAAATTATCAAAACATCATATATCAAGCAACACATACTAAAATGATGATGCACATGAACACCTAGAAGTTAGAAGTGTACTAACCTCATATTTTAAGCTAAGAAGAAGCCCCAACTCTGCCTCAAGCTTTCTTCTTCCCTTGAGTCTTTGAACAATCTCCAACCTCTTTAACTACAAGGAAGTGTTGTAAACGAGTTACAATATGGTTTGGAGATTAAAAGGAGTTTAAGAGATGATTTAACAACAAGAAATGGGATTTAAAACACCATTCTCGTTCTCACTCCAAAACCCCTTTCTCCACAATTTCAAGCAAAATTTACCTTGGATTGTAGACCTTGGATGCCTAACAACTTTTCCTTCTACACAAATTCGGGATTCCAACACAAAACTGATAAAGGTGGAGCTTTTTCCCTCAACTTTATTGGAGAGAAGATGAAGAGGGTGGAAGAGCTTTTGGGGGACAAGGTGACTTCATCACCTTACAACACTCTGTAGCTCATAAACTCTCCACACTCTCATCTTTTCTCAAATTATGAAATTACCACAAAGCCCCTCTCAAAAACCCCATAACTCAAGCCCAAAACCAAAACTAGCCCACCAAGGTTTTAGGCCCAACAACATGACCCAAGCGCGAGGCTCATGCCTCGAGTTAGCCAGACGCTTGGGTTCCCAAAACCCGGCTTGTTGTAACTCTCCCCTCCTTAAAGAAAATTTTGTCCTCAAAATTTACCTAGTGGAAAAAGATGCGGGTAGAGCTCTCTCATCTCGGCCTCGACCTCCCAAGTTGCCTCTTCAACCCCATAGTTTCTCCACAACATCTTTACGAGGGGTGTATTCTTGTTACGAAGCTCTTTAATTCCCCTATCAAGCACTTTCACTGGCTATTCTTCATACGTCAAATCCATGTCAGCCTCCACCTCTTCGAGCGATAAAACATGCGAAGGAGCTGAACGATAGCGTCTCAACATCGATACATGGAAAACATTGTGGATATGTGCTAACTCCGGAGGCAAAGCTAGACAATATGCTACCGGTCTGATAGATCCTCTCGATCACATCGGATGGTCCAATGTATCTCGGGCTCAGCTTGCCTTTCCACCCAAAACGGATTATCCCCTTCCATGAAGATACCTTCAAGAACACCTTTTCACCAACCTCATACTCGATATGCTTGCGCTTCCTATCTGCGTAAGCCTTTTGTCGATCAAAGGCTGCTTGCAATCTTTCCTTGATGATTTGAACCTTCTCTTCGGTTTGTATAACCAAATCAGATCCCACGATCCCCTTTTATTAAACTCGGTCCAACACAGAAGTGTTCTACATCTACGCTCATACAAGGCTTCGAAATGGGCCATCTTGATGCTTGATTGATAACGGTTGTTGTACGCGAACTCAACCAACGGTAGCTGTTCTTCCCAACTTCCTTCAAAATCTATGGCACAACACCGAAGCATGTCCTCAAGAATCTGAATAACCCGCTCAGACTGGCCATCGGTATGAGGATGAAAAGTCGTACTAAAATGTAGCTTGGTGTCCAAGGCACTATGAATCTTCTTCCACAACCTTACTGTGAACCACGGATCCCTATCTGATATGATCGATGATGGCACTCCATGCAACCTCACTATCTCTTTGATGTACAATTGAGCCAGACGCTCCAAGGTAAAATCCATACGCACAGGCAGGAAGTGAGTAGACTTGGTCAAACGATCCACTATTACCCATATCGCATCATGCCTCATTTGATTCATCGGCAATCCCGTGACAAAATCTATGGTGACATGATCTCACTTCCATTATGGAATCTGAATCGGCTGTAGTAACCCTGATAGAACTTGATGTTCCGTCTTCACTTGTTGGCAAGCTAAGTATCTCGTCACAAACTCGAAAACATCTCTCTTCATGCACGACCACCAATAATAAGGTTGAAGATCTTGGTACATCTTGTTGTTTCTCATATGTACAGTGAAAGGACTATAGTGTGTCTCTCGTAAGATATAGTCCCTCAAATCTTCTAAAGCCAGAACACACAACCTACCCTTGAAATACAAGTATCCACCGTCTCGTACATCAAAATCTGAGGTCTCGTCTCTCTGAACTGCCTCAATTTGGGCCACTAAATCTTCATCCAGAACCTGACTCCTCCTTATCTCTTGTACTAACGTGGGCTCAACCCGAAGCTCAGCTAAAAGCCCACCATCCCCGGTCATTCTCAACCGGGCAAACATAGTTCTCAAATCAAACATTGACTTATGACTCAAGGCATCCGCCACTATATTTACCTTGCCCGGATGGTACTCAATAACACAGTCGTAAACCTTTAGCAACTCGATCCACCGACGCTGCCTCAAATTCAACTCCTTCTAGGTGAGAAGATATTTTAAACTCTTATGATTCGTATAGATGTAACACTTCTCTCCGTAGAGATAGTGTCTCCAAATCTTCAAAGCAAAGATCACCGCGGCTAGCTCCAAATCATGGGTAGGGTAATTCTGTTCATGAGGTTTAAGTTGCCTTGAGGCGTAGGCAACCACTTTACCCTATTGCATAAGGACAAAGCCAAGTCCATTCAATGATGTATCACTAAACACCACATAATCTTTTTCTGGTTCGGGTTGCATCAGAACCGGAGCCTCAGTAAGGTAGGCCTTCAATTGCTCAAAACATTGTTGTCTTTTCTCATTCCATACAAATGGCACTCCCTTCTGAAGCAACTTGGTCAACCGGGCAGCTAAGATTGAAAAACCTTTAACAAACCGTCGATAATATCCCGACAGTCTTAAAAAGCTGCGGACCTCCAAGATATTTCTGGGTGGTTTCCATTCTACTATTGCTTGGATCTTCTGAGGGTCAACGCGGATCCCATCCGCCGCCACGATGTGGCCCAAAAATACCACTTTGGAAAGTCAAAACTCATATTTACTAAACTTTGCATAGAGGCGTCTGTCTCTCAACGTCTGAAGAACCGCTCGTAGATGGCAGCCGTGCTCTTCGACCGATCGTGAATAAACCAGGATGTCATCGATAAACACCACTAAAAACTGATTCGAATAAGGCTGGAAGATTCTGGTCATTAAATCCATAAATACTGCTGGAGCATTAGTGAGCCCAAAAAAGCATCACCAATAACTCATAGTGTTCATATCGCGTCTTGAAAGTGGTCTTCTGGACATCTTCTTCCACTATTTTCAACTGATAGTACCCCTATCTTAATTCTATCTTCGAGAAGACTCGAGCACCTCGTAACTGGTCAAACAAATCATCTATTCTGGGAAGAGGATAGTGATTCTTCAGCGTTACCTTATTTAAAGGCTGATAGTCAATGCACATTCTCATTGACCCGTCATTCTTCTTAACAAACAAGGCAGAAGCACCCCAAAGAGAAATACTTGGTCGGATGAAACCTCTCTCTAGCAATTCCTGAATTTGCTTATTCAACTTCATTATTTCTGTTGGCGCCATCTGGTAAGGCAAAATGGACACTGGTGTCGTAACGGGCATTACCTCAATTTGAAACTCAAGCTCACGATCTGGTGGTAATCCAGGTAGCTCATCCGGAAAAATACCCATGAACTCACAAATTTGTCCTGAGGCTCTCGATGGACGGACCCTCAACTCTTGTATCCACCACGTGATCTATAAAAGCCTCACAACCTTGCTGTATTAACCTCTGAGCTACCAAAGCCGAGACTATGTTAGGGATGCAAGGGTGTCTCTCTTCTCTAACTATTAACTTAGATTCATCAGCCACACGGAGCTTCAAACTCTTGGTCCTACAACCCAAACTAGCATCGTGCTCAACAAGCCAATCCATACCTAGTATTGCATTTCTCTTATAACGACAAAACCATAAGATCTGAAGATTGAACCTTTAACTTCGATAGGACACCTCCGGTACACCTTGTCTACTAACGCATCTAATCCTAATAGACTACACACACGAACTCCTATCTCTAGGTCCTCAGCCGGTATGCCCCAACACTGGATATCCCACTACGGATGTAGGAATAGGTAAACCCCAAATCCACTAATACAACAATGGGAACAGAAAATAAGGAAAAGGTATCTGCAATCACATCGGTGGGCTCGCAATCCTCTTGAGCTCTAACTGCATACTGCCTTGCTGGTGCCCTCATCGTGGACTAAAACGTGCCTCTACTCTGGTGGTCGGTCGCCTACCTTGACCCTCCCCTAGAGAACCCTCGGCCCCTCTGAGCCGGATAAGAAACCCTTTGGTGCCTGAACCATAACGGCTGTGGTAACAGCAAGACAATCTTTTACAAGGTGGTCTTGAGACCCACACTCAAAGTAAGCTCGATTTTCACCCCCAGCACTCTCTTCGGTGCCACGCCCATATTGATTACAAGACGGTGCGCCCGCACTTCCCTGAGAACTATCTGGGCTCATCATAGACGAATATGATGTAGGCCTCCTAAGGCTGACAGACTCTGATTTACGATCTGACCTTATACTCTGATTCGAATATCATCTTCCCTGATTTTATCGGTTTTTATCTCTCTTCGAGTGAGACTGTGAGCTATTAGAGGAATTCTGAAGCCTTTCACTAAGACCTCATTGTCCACTAGCGGAACCATATGTTAGACCTTGCACTTGCTCAATAGCCTTTGCACTAGCAGTCAACTTAGAAAATACCTTGGGTGGGGCAGCTGTCAAATAGGTTTGTATCTCCTTTCTTAACCCTTCCTCATTTTCTCGGTGGCCACAAGCTCCAACGCATACCTGCTAAGCTGCATAAATTCTTGTTCATGCTTAAAGATGGTGCGGTTCCCTTGCATGAGGTGAGTAAACTGATCCCTCAACCTGTCAACGTGAGCCTCACCCACGTACTTCTTCTCGAACTCATCAAGAAAGTCATCCCAAGAAGGTCGGCTAGGGTGCCATCCAGCTCTACGGTTTCCCACCATTCTCTCGCGTTTCCCTTGAGCAAAGGTAACATATAGGATAACTTATCCTCAGACCGTAACCTCATCTGCCTCGTAATCCAACGGGTGTCTCGAAGCCATTGATCCGCCTTCACCGGGTTGTCTTGACCCAAGAAAATTTGTGGCACCTTGCCTACACACCCTCTCAACCGGTACCTCTCGAGGGGTAGATGAATGCCTCAAAATCGCCTTGACAATCTTGTCTAGGGCCCGGTGCAGATGGGAGAAATAGTTGGCTTCATGACTAGCTCCTCCATCGGGCTTATCCACATCCGGCACGTAGTCTTCATCGGAGCTCCCACCCCGGGAACCCAAACTTTCCTCAGCATTCCTAGCTCTTCTTGGCATGGTTCAACTCTGCGCAAACACACAACATGAGTACACCATCAAAAATCCAGCTTAATCCAAGTACGACTTTAACTTATGGGCATGTATTCGTTAAACACATATTTACCATACTAGACTCCCCCGAGGACTGCCTAGAACCGACTAAACCTAGGCTTTGATACCAAATGTAACACCTTCAACCCGGATGTTGCAATTGGGCCACAAGCCCGAACCACTCCCATAAAATTTTTCACTTTTAAAAAAACCAGTAAAACCAATCTCAAACATCCAACATGTCATAACCAAAGTATTAAAATATATGCTTACTTAAAAATAATTCAAAATAGTTAAAGGAGCTCCAGATACAGTAATAGAACATTGACTGATACAAGTTAAGTCAAATAGAGTTACAAATACATAGGGTCATACGAATACATAGCCCACTACATCTAAGTACTTGTA
>JAGYYJ010002372.1:7500-12106 GCA_019671005.1 Hibiscus mutabilis | reverse complement strand
ATTGTTTGTTGATAACACGCTCATGGGTCGCTCGCCGCGGTGTCTCGACAATGATCCTTCCGCAGTTCACCTACGGAAACCTTGTTACGACTTCTCCTTCCTCTAAATGATACTTCGCGACGTCGCGGCAGCGAACCGCCGCCGCCGCCGCGATCCGAACACTTCACCGACCATTCAATCGGTAGGAGCGACGGGCGGTGTGTACAAAGGGCGTGGACGTAGTCAACGCGAGCCGATGACTCGCGCTACTAGGAATTCCTCGCTGAAGACCAACAATTGCAATGATCTATCCCCATCACGATGAAATTTCAAAGATTACCCGGCCCGCCGCCAAGGCTATAGACTCGCTGAATACATCGCTGTAGAAGCGCGCGCCGCCCGTAACATCTAAGGGCATCACAGCACTGTTATTGCCTCAAACTTCCTTGGCCTAAGCGCCATAGTCCTCTAAGAAGCTAGCCACGAGGATCACCTCCGTAGCTAGTTAGCAGGCCGAGGTCTCGCTCGCAACGGAATTAACTGCATAAATCGCCCACCAACTAAGAACGCCATGCACCACCACCCATAGAATCAAGAAAGAGCTCACCATTATCCTTACTATGTCCGACTCGTAAGTTTCCCCTGTTGAGTCAAATTGCCGCAGCTCCACTCCCGTGGTGCCCTTCCGCACCTTTAAGTTTCAGCCTTATGACCATACTCCCCCGAACCCAAAGACTTTGATTTCTCATAAGGTGCCAAGAGTCCTAAAAGCAACATCCGCCGATCCTCGGTCGGCATCGCTTATGGTTGAGACTAGGACGGTATCCGATCGCCTTCGAGCCCCCAACTTTCGCTCTGATTAATGAAAACATCCTTGGCAAATGCTTTCGCAGCTTGTTCGCCTTTCATAAATCCAAGAATTTCACCTCCGACTATGAAATACGAATGCCCCGACCGTCCCTCGTTAATCATTACCCGATCCCGGCGCCAACACAATAGGATCGAAATCCGTGATGTTATCCCATGCTAATGTATACAAGCGTAGGCCCGCTTGAGCACTCTAATTTCTTCAAAGTAACAAATACGAGGAACGACCGCCAATTAAGGCCGAGCGATCGCGGCAGAGGGACGAGCAGATCGGTGCTCACCGTGAGGCGGACCGCCGACCCACCCCTAGGTCCAACTACGAGCTTTTTAACCGCAAATAACTTAAATATACGCTTATTGAGCTGAATTACCGCGTCGCCGGGCACCGCACTTGCCTCCAATGGATCCTCGTTAAGGGATTTAGATTGTACTATTCCAATTACTGCACTGTAGAGCCCGTATTGTTATTTATTGTCACTACCTCCCGTGTCGATTGGGTAATTTGCGCGCCGCCGCCTTCCTTGGATGTGGTAGCCGCTTTCGTGCCCTCTCCGAATCGAACCCCACCTCCGCCACCCGTCACCACCATAGTAGGCCACTATCCTACCATCGAAAGTTGATAGGGCAGAAATTTGAATGATGCGTCGCCGCACAAAGGCCGTATGATCCGCCGAGTTATCATGAATCATCGTGAGCAACGGGCAGCCCGCGCCGACCTTTTATCTAATAAATGCATCCTTCCAAAAGTCGGGTTTGTTGCACGATAGCTCTAGAATTACTACGGTTATCCGAGTAGCAAATACCATCAAACAAACTATAATCGATTTAATGAGCCATTCGCAGCTTCACAAATCAATTAGTTCATACTTACACATGCATGGCTTAATCTTTGAGACAAGCATATGACTACCGCAGATCAACCGTAGCATTCCTTCATGACGCCCGCTCGCGCACGGTCCTCGCCGCACTACCCGGGTAGGGAGAGGCCGTAATAAGGCAAGATCATCGATCGTGGTCGAGGGGCAAATGCAATACGGTCTAGCGACGGGCCTTGGCCCTACGCTCACAAGATTTTCTGCATCCGAAAGACGATCGAGCACCGATGCACCGACATGATCGAAGTCATCTTGATCGACACAATCGACACCGGCACGATCGAGGTCAGTCTAGTAGCCGCGAGGCCACGCGACGGACAAGGGACGACAATACATCCGAAATTCCATCGATTTGGGTAGGCAACACAGATCTCAGAATACCCTTGGGCACAACGACCGCAAGGGGAGGATATCAAGAGGAGCGCGCTCGACAGCTTCGATGCACGAGCACGGAGCCCGCCGACACACACAACCATATCACCACCACATGCCCATTGCGTCCGAGTAGCAGCACCCACGCCCACCGGGTCCACAACCCACACGAACGATTACTCGATCGAGGAGCGGAGGAAACAATGAGCGAGGGCACAAAGACAACCGCTTAGGCACGAAATCATGACGCGACCGACCCGAGAAGGCAACCAGCAATACACAATCTCGGGTTCGTGAGGGGGGGGGATGGCAACCAGCTGGGGACGCCATGTTTGGGAGGGGGTAAAAGGCTTTTTTGGGGGTCGCGATGGGGGGCGATCACTGCTGTAAGGGTGAGATGGGTTGGGCAACAAGAAGATCTGACGAGGCTTCGATCTTGTCAAGTGCATGAACATTAGATGGTCTACTCGCACTTCCCCAGGGGGCCGCTGCTCAAAGGGACTTGGTACCGGGTGACGGGTCTCGCAAGCAGCACAGAGCCAACAAGATCATGCGCGCAAAACAAAAGCCTCGTGGTTACCTCATTCAGTGGTCACGGCACCCAAATGAAACAAAGATGGCTGTGGGCACGAACTTGCAGAGCTATGCATGAGCCGCCCTAGAGAACCTTGCCCGATATAGGGAACCCGTAGCGGAGCTTTTTTTTTTTCGCAAAGCATAGACATCTACTCATCCTTACCCTTGGCGGACCATGCCCGGAGGAAGTCGGTTCCTCGATTTCCACCCCCATCGATTCCATTCATTCAATTTTTGCCAGAACTGAATTTTCCCGACGAGCCCACGAATGGAATAATAGATGGGGCTAACACCACGACGCTGGCGCCACCTCGCACTTAGGGGGAGGCCCGACACCCTGTATGGGGGTGCCGGGGGGCCGCGGATCACTACCCCCTAAAGAGCTAAAAACATTCCAGCTGCTTCCCAAGAGACATTGGCATGTCCGAAATGGGACACCTTCTCTCAAAGACTGATGGTGGCTACGCGGGGGGCCTAGGACTTCGATGGTGTGCGAGCCCCGCACACTAGGGCCTGCCTCCCACCGATGTTGTGCGGTGCTGCCGCACTTAGGGCCTCGACACCGCCGATGGTGTGCGAGGCCCCGCACCCTAGGGCCCGACACCGCCCGATGTTGTTCGAGCCCCGCACTTAGACTCCGCCTCCCACCGATGGTGTGCGGTGCCGCCGCACCAAAGGACCCCGCTCGCCTGATGGTGTTCGAGGCACCCGCACTCCTATGGCCTTCCTCCCACCTATGGTGTGCGGGGGATGCCGCACCGCAGGGCCTCGTGATGTTGCCGATGGTGTGCCTTGCCCCGCACTCCTAGGGCCTCGCCTCGCCGATGGTGTGCCTTCCTCCCACACCGAGGGGCCTTTGGCCGCCCATGGGGTGCTTACTGCCGCACTCGGGTTTTTTTTTTTTTTTGAAAGATGGATTGTATTTCATTAGCCATAAACGGCGCCATCAATTACAAAGTTAGAAATACAATCCGAACTTCATACGAAAGTAAAAGGCTCAATACAATTTTATGCCCCAATGTGCCGATAGGGTCGAGGGTTCCATGTCCGAATGGGGACACTTTTTCTTCCAAGCACGGTAGGGTCCGAGGCTTTGGCACCACAGAGCCTAGATGGTGCCGCTGAAGTGCATGCCTCCGCACCGCTGGGTCTTCGTGAGGGTCGCTTTTTTCGATGGGGCAACAAGGGGCCTTGTTCCCTTAACCACCCCGTTAAGAGAGGCATGTCGCTTTTATCGCCACCGATGTTTCCAAGTTGTTCGGGAATGGTGAGGGACGATCACGATTTTAGTCCTAACGCCATCCACCGCTGAACCTATCCGAGGTGGTGGTGGGGCGATGACGCCCATCCACCTAGGAACCCGACCGAGACATTAGTGATATTGACATTCCCATGGAGGGAGGGGGGGGGAGGGACGGAGGGGGAGGGTCGCTTTGCCTGCCTTCGCTTAGCCTCGCCGAGACTCACGAGCACCACCGAAACCTCGCCGGGCGGGGGGGGTGCCCGACGGACGGGGATCGGGCCGAGGGTGGTGCCCTACACCACACACAGAACCCTGTGGTGCCTCAAGGTTGCCCAACACTCTCCCCCCTAAAGAGCTAAAAACATTCCCGGTTTGCTACCGTGAGACATATCCATGTCCAAATGGGGACACGACTGCCAACACCCCGATGGTGTGCGAGAGTCCCGCACCCAAGGGCCTCGCGCCTCGCCGACAGACCGAGGCTGCCGCACCTGTGTGCCTCGCATCCGCCCGATGGTGACCGAGGCTCCCGCACCCTAGGGCCTGCCTCCTGCCGATGGTGACCGAGGCTCCCGCACCAAAGGGCCTTGTTCCCCCGATGGTGACCGAGGCTCCAGCACCATAGTGCCTGGTTCCGCCGATGGTGACCGAGGCTCCCGCAGCCCGGTGACCGAGGCCCCGGCCCGGGCCCAAA
>JAGYYJ010002372.1:0-2500 GCA_019671005.1 Hibiscus mutabilis | reverse complement strand
CTACGGAAACCTTGTTACGACTTCTCCTTCCTCTAAATGATAAGGTTCAGTGACTTCGCGACGTCGCTGGCAGCGAACCGCCGCCGCCGCGATCCGAACACTTCACCGACCATTCAATCGGTAGGAGCGACGGGCGGTGTGTACAAAGGGGCGGACGACGAGTCAACGCGAGCCGATGACTCGCGCTACTAGGAATTCTCGCTGAAGACCAACAATTGCAATGATCTATCCCCATCACGATGAAATTTCAAAGATTACCCGGCCCGCTTACCAAGGCTATAGACTCGCTGAATACATCGCAGTAGATGCGCGCGCGCCCGTAACATCTAAGGGCATCACAGACTGCTATTGCCTCAAACTTCCTTGGCCTAAGCGCCATAGTCCTCTAAGAAGCTAGCCACGGAGGATCACCTCCGTAGCTAGTTAGCAGGCCGAGGTCTCGCTCGCTAACGGAATTAACTGCATAAATCGCCCCACCAACTAAGAACGCCATGCACCACCACCCATAGAATCAAGAAAGAGCTCTCACCATTAATCCTACTATGTCCGACTCGTAAGTTTCCCCGTTGAGTCAAATTAAGCCGCAGCTCCACTCCCGTGGTGCCCTTCCACACCTTTTTAAGTTTCAGCCTTATGACCATACTCCCCGAACCCAAAGACTTTGATTTCTCATAAGGTGCCGGGGAGTCCTAAAAGCAACATCCGCCGATCCTCGGTCGGCATCGCTTATGGTTGAGACTAGACGGTATCCGATCGCCTTCGAGCCCCCAACTTTCGCTTCTGATTAATGAAAACATCCTTGGCAAATGCTTTCGCAGCTTGTTCGCCTTTCATAAATCCAAGAATTTCACCTCCGACTATGAAATACGAATGCCCCGATCGTCCCCTCGTAATCATTACCCGATCCCGGCGGCCAACACAATAGGATCGAAATCCGTGATGTTATCCCATGCTAATGTATACAAGCGTAGGCCCGCTTGAGCACTCTAATTTCTTCAAAGTAATAGCGAGGAACGACCCGCCAATTAAGGCCAGAGCGATCGCCGCAAAGGGACGAGCAGACCGGTGCTCACCGTGAGGCGGACCGCCGACCCACCCCTAGGTCCAACTACGAGCTTTTTAACCGCAAATAACTTAAATATACGCTTATTGAGCCGAATTACCGCGTCACCGGGCACCGCACTTGCCTCCAATGGATCCTCGTTAAGGGATTTAGATTGTACTATTCCAATTACTGCACTCAGAGAGCCCGGTATTGTTATTTATTGTCACTACCTCCCCGTGTCGATTGGGTAATTTGCGCTACCGCTGCCTTCCTTGGATGTGGTAGCCGCTTCGTGCCCTCTCCGAATCGAACCCTACCTCCGCCACCCGTCACCACCATAGTAGGCCACCATCCTACCATCGAAAGTTGATAGGGCAGAAATTTGAATGATGCGCCGCCGCACAAAGGCCGCATGATCCGCCGAGTTATCATGAATCATCGTGCAAACGGCATAGCCCGCGCCGACCTTTTATCTAATAAATGCATCCTTCCAAAAGTCGGGTTTGTTGCACGATAGCTCTAGAATTACTACGGTTATCCGAGTAGCAAATACCATCAAACAAACTATAATCGATTTAATGAGCCATTCGCAGCTTTCACAAATCAATTAGTTCATACTTACACATGCATGGCTTAATCTTTGAGACAAGCATATGACTACCGGGCAGATCAACCGTAGCATTCCTTCATGACGCCCGCCCGCACGGTCCTCGCCGCACTACCGGGTAGGGGAGAGGCCGTAATAAGGCAAGATCATCGATCGTGGTCGAGGGGCAAAATGCACACGGCCTAGCGACGGGGCCTTGGCCCTACGCCACAAGATTTTCTGCATCCGAAAGACGATCGAGCACCGATGCACCGACATGATCGAATCATCTTGATCGGCACAATCGGGACACCGGCACGATCGAGGTCAGTCCTAGTAGCCGCGAGGCCACGCGACGGACAAGGGACGACACAATACATCCGAAATTCCATCGATTTGGGTAGGCAACACAGATCTCAGAATACCCTTGGGCACAACGACCGCAAGGGGAGGATATCAAGAGGAGCGCGCTCGACAGCCGATGCACGAGCACGGAGCCCGCCGACACACAAACCATATCACCACTACATGCCCATTGCGTCCGAGTAGCAGCACCCCACGCCACCGGTCCCACAACCCACACGAACGATTACTCGATCGAGGAGCGGAGGAAACAATGAGCGAGGGCACAGCACAACCGCTTAGGCACGAGAATCCGCGACGCGACCGACCCGGAAGGCAACCAGGGGGGTCACAATCTCCGGGTTCGTGAGGGGAGGGGGATGGCAACCAGCTTGGGACGCCATGTTTGGGAGGGGTAAAAGGCTTTTTTTGGGGCTCGCGATGGGGCTGATCACTGTTGCAAGGGTGAGATGGGTTGGGCAACAGCAGATCTGACGAGGCTTCGATCTTGTCAAGTGCATGAACAT
>JAGYYJ010000047.1:0-21361 GCA_019671005.1 Hibiscus mutabilis | reverse complement strand
TAGTTTTGAAACCATTTCAATTTAGACTCTGATCTTTCTAAAATTATCTAATATAATTAATTTTTAGGACTTTATCAATTTTAAAAATAATTAATTAACCAAGGACCCCTTAATTTTCTCGGTTTAATTGTTTTTAGGACCTTTTAATTTTAAAATTAGTGAAATCATAATTCTTTTAATTTTTATGGTTTAATTACTTTTTAAGATCCCAATCGTTCGAAAATTAAACAACTTGCCCCTCTATGATTCAAACCTAACTTCGTCCATGAGTATTTGTATTCGATTACAAATGTAAATAAATTTATGTACACTTTAAACTAAACTACTCGAATCTGAGTAAGAGAAACAAACCACTCTTTACCACCGGAATTACTCCCTAGGTCCATATCGGATTAACAAAGACTTATAAGAAAAAGGGTAAAACTTTGATACACTGTTGTGTAAAATTAATTTTACACAAGCCAATGTATTTACACTATAAAAACACAAATACTAAATTTCTAACCCTAACCCTAAACAACTAAACCCTAAACCTTAAACCCTATACATTAAATTATAAACACTAACCTTGAACTCTAAACCCTACAACCTAAACCCCTAAACCCTAAACTAAAATTATATCCCCTAAAACTAAAAGGCACGTGTAAATTAAAGTTTATACGGCCTGTGTATCAAAGTTTTTTCCTAAGAAAAAACACCAAAACCCAACAAAGTTACGGATATTAAAAAGACTTCTTAATCATCAAATTACAAAAAAGAAGAAGCAAAATACTCTGTAAAAAAACCTTTGTAATTAAACTTCGGCAGTAAAATTTTATGAGATGAACTGCCAAATGGATCAAAGGTGTGTATATACATATGGTTATATATATATATATATATATATATATATATATATATTGAAGAACATCATCATCACCACCGTCCCCATGTATTATGAGGAGGCGATTCAAAGGCAGACATTCCTTTCTGTAGCTTAAGATCTCTGTAAAACTTGTTTATGAACTCCTCCGCCGCCATATCCACTTGACTATCTCCCTCATCCTTCAACGGGAAAGGCGAATCCGTCACTCTCAGTTGTCTCCCCAAAGGACTCCGTCCAAACCCCGGCAAAACCATCGGGGAAGCCGACTCCGCCGCCTCATTGTTCAACATCTCGAGAACCTTCTGCACCGCAGCAACCGTCGTAACGTCTTCGTACCGGTAACTCGACTTGTAGTAGTGGTGGTGGTGGTGTTTGCGCTGCCGCTTGTGGTGGTGAAAAGCCGGGGTGTTGCTACAACTGAACTCGTACTCTCGCGGCGAGACGAAGGAGAGAGCGTCGTCGGACCGGCAGCCGAAGGAAGAGAAATGGTCGTGGACTTTGTGGTGGAAGACGAGGTTGCTTATGGCTTTTCCGGCGTTGTGTTTGCCTTTCTTGATCATGAAATAGAGATGGACCAGAATCTTGCTCTTTGATATCCCTGTCTTTAACATGAACAAAAGTATCCGTACAATGTTCCATGTCTTCTTTGATACAACTGCTGCGCTTGTCTCCATTTCCATGTTCGTGTTTCTTTAAGGATGTTTGGGTAAATTTTGAGACACAGAGAATTAAAGCAAAGAAGAGATCTTTGGTTTGGTTTGGAGACACGGACGAGAGAATAAGAGATGCACGAGGGATGTATATAAAGAGATGGAAAATAATTAGTATTTTCTGTTTAACTAATTATATCACATCCATTGGTCAATTAACTCGGATCGAATTTTATAAATTTTTTTTATTTTAACGTTAATATTAGAACTTCTGATCTTAGTTATGGTAGCATCTTATCTGCTTAAACCATTTGGTTGTATGTGGGAAAATAATTTATTAATCAAGATTAGCTATTTAAACAAGTAAACAATCCCCACTCTCCAATGTAGCGCGTTCTTTATGTATGCACAAACAAAAGCCATTCAAAACTGCTTAAATAGGTCAGTTTTTGATTTTGGCCCCTTTACTATATTCGAACTAGAGATTTAATCCCTGTGCTTTACTTTGATCATAACAATTTGGGAAAGGGGTTGTTAGGATTGAATTTTGGTATTTTGTGTCAACATATAACAATATTGTCACTCTAACTGTGGCTATGTTAGTTAGTCTCTATACTTATTAGTTAATTTTTTCTTTAAAAACAATCTTTATAACATAAAAACGGGACAAGACAACATTAATCCTTTAACTTGATTTTTTTCCTTCAAAATAGTCCATAAACTTTTAGTAAGTCTACATGAGTCCCTAAACTAGGAATCCCCCCCCACCCCTTTTTAATTCTTTGGATGATTTAATACTAAAAGATTGTGACACATGACACAACCTCAGAGTGACACATCATAAAAAATACAAAAAACTAGGTTCATGGACCAAGTTAAGAAAAATTTCCAAGTTCAAGGACTAAAAGTTATTGTATCCCAAAAATTTGATATGCTACCATGATAAGTAAAAAAAGGAGATTTTAAGAAAAAAAATCATATACCTAAATATTAGATTTAAAGGAAAATAAAAAAATTAAATTTGGTGCTCAAATTCTAATTAATCGACCAATAAGTCTGATACCGAATGATGATATAAAAAATAATTTTTTTTAAGAAAATACCATATAAGTATTTTAACCCGAATAGAACACATTGATAGCTATTGACTAACTAATTATATTAATAAAGGCAAAGGATAAAATAATGTCAAATTAAAATATAGGGACTAAATTCCTAATTTACATATAGTAAAGACTGAAACAATAATTGATCACTTATATATAAAGTTCTCATGCACTTATGATTTTCATGCAATAGGAGATTATAAATGAGAAAAACTTTGATACACAGTCCGTGTAAACTTTAGTTTACACGTGCTTTTTAGTTTTAGGGGTTAGAGTTTTAGTTTAGAGTTTAGGGGTTTAGGTTGTATGGTTTAGAATTTAAGATTAGTGTTTAGAATTTAGTACATAGGATTTAAGGTTTAGGGTTTAGTTTTTTAGGGTTAGAATTAGGAATTTAGGATTTAGGTTTTTATAGTGTAAATACACAGGCTTGTGTAAAATTAATTTTACACAGCTTGTGTATCAAAGTTTTACCCATTATAAATTGTGGTGGAAAACTTTCATTTCTTTTTCTTTTTAAATTATTTTCTTTGATTAGAAAAGTTGTATGAAATTACTGAAAGAGCCCTTCGATGCAGTCAAATTACTTAAGTATATCTTTAGGATTCGATGATTTAAATATATTTAGTGCGTTGAACGACGTCGCATAAGGGACTTTTGCCGTGGACATTAAGAAGACGACTTAATTTTCAGACAAAGTCTAGACCACATATCTCAAATTGGTTAAATCCTCCCCGTCCATTTTGCATATTAAATATCCCCGTGGACCCGCATAGGCTAACGTCAATGTTTGACACCATTGACAAGCTAGACTTAATTTTGTGTGAAATTTCAAAGTCTAGCAACTAGAGTTATAAGTTATAACCATAGTACATATACAGTTAGGTGCTCCATCATGGATTAAAGATAAGTCGAATTCGATTGAATATTAGTTCAATTGATAATTTTTAGAGTCCAAATGGATCGAAGGATGTTGGAGTGCGGTTGCATTCTAAAATTTTCAAATTCTCATATAGTTTAAATATTTTCTTTGTATGTTTTATTAATGATCTAATTCTACACTCTTAAATTTTTAATATAAGTTTTAAAAAAAATTTGTATCCCTAATATGAAATCTCTTATTCGTCCCTGCTCGAACGTCATGAGCTCAAACGAGTTTAAGTACAAGTGTCTTATGGATATTTTAGATATTATATAAAAATACATAAAAGAAAAATAGATTCTACTCTCGATAATTATTTCTGGAATAGAATTTTGCACCAAGTAATATAAATGAGATGCCTCGTGTAAAGACCTTGACTTTGAATTTTTTTACAAAGTAAATTATAGGTAAACTACATAAGTGTATGCTTGTATTTTTAATCTTTATGTTTTGCTTAAATACTTATTTAGTCACTATCAATTTTAAAATCAACCCTTATTTTTTCTAGTTGCATGATTTCAAGTTGCTTTTTTTCTATATTTTAAAATATCACTCCATATAGGCGTGAGAAAAGAGATTTAATATCATCGGAAAAAAATTAATACAATGATACGAAAAGTACACACGGACCCTAACTTGAACTTCAGGTTCTTTTCTAATTTTAAATCTTTATTAAGCATACAAATTGCTTGATATATACATATATCTTACAGATAAAATAATTAAATTATTTAAATATTTTATAATAAATATCATCTATTTTTCTATTAGGACTATTTATTAGATTCAAGATATTTAATATATATCCCTTGGATGCATTTTCCATGGCAAGAGAGATTGAGAGCTGATGAGTTTAAAAATGCCAGGCAGTCAGAAATGAATAGTTGTACCTACTCGTGACACGTGACGGTTGGTTGAGGCACATACGAATGCATGGTCGTACATGCAAGTATCAAGCTTTTGCATTCCCTCATCTCCACCATGCAACCTTGTACAACGACAGGAAATAGTGTGGGAGTTTAAAATGTGATTTAGGGTTTATGATTTTAAGGTTTATGATGTTAGGAATATAGCTAGAGTGATTATTAAATTTAGGGTTTATGAATGTGTAAGATTTATAATTTAGTATTTAGGGGTTGAAGAGTTTGATCTCACTTGTTTAAATCCTTAAATTAGGTAGACCTCTAAAAGATCTTTTATGATAACTTAAGACACAGTATATAAACTTTTTATATCTCTTTACACTCATAAATTGTAAGATATTACATGTATAGATGATCATTTGACCATGATTTGATTTTATAAGATTTTTTTTTTAAATTTGGTCCAGGTTTCGTAGAAGATAAAGTCGAAATCTAATCACAAATTGGTGGGTTCAAGTTTAAGGCGAAAAGTATTTGATTTGTCCAAACCCGATTTAATATAATTGTACAATTTTATTATAAATATTTAGAGATAATTGCTACAATGCTCCTATCTCTATTTTTCTCAATTGTCTCATTATTTTGTTAGATAAAAATGTGATCATTATTATAATGTCTTCTCTCTTTTTTTTTTTGCAATTTTCTTCTTATTTTGTCGAATAAAATACAAAAAGGACTAAAGTCGAGTTTTTACTTTAAAATTCGAGATAGATAAAATATCATTTATATCTCTTCACATCCATAAATAATAAGATATTACATGTATGGATGATCATTTGACCATGACTTGATCTTATAATTTTTTTTTGGAAAATTTGGTTCAAGTTTTGTAGAAGATAAGGTCAGAATCTAATCGTCACATTGGCTTAGTTCAAGTTTACGGCGAAAAATATTTGATTTGACCCAACCCAATTTAATATAATTGTATAATTCTATTATAATTATTTAGAGATAATTGTTATAATGCTCCTATCTCTATTTTTTTCTCAATTGTCTCCTTATTTTGTTGAATAAAAATGTGATAATTATTATAATGTCTTCTCTTTGTATTTTTTTGCAATTATCTCCATATTTTATCGAATAAAAATACAAAAAAGGATCGAAGTCAGATTTTTACCCTAAAATTCGAGAGGAGTAAAATATCATCATATGTAGAATTGGATGAGATTCGAACATAGACTTCATATTTCCGATCGGATACTGAATCGTCAAAAACTAAAACTCAACCATGACCATCCTTGATTACATGGGTAAGTATGATCGAATTAGGTCTTCCTATACGTTAGAATAACAATTGTAATTACTAAACTAGGAGTCATTTATTTTTGCAAGTTGATTTTCCTCTTTCACTTTCATGATTATTATTTGTAACCAATGACATACACGATGATGATGTATACATTGAGAAACGATATGGGAATGGAAGGCTGGACACGTGTGGTGGGTGTCACGTGCAATGCAAAATGATATTGACGTTTCAAGCATACAATAATATGCAAAACTAACCCGATTGCATGTACCTTCACTTTCAAAGTAATTATGGTGACAATGACGCTATAAATAATCAAATTTAAGAGTGTAAAGTATAAATAATTATAAAAATACGGAGTAAAGTTTAAATAATTTAAAATATTAATTATCATATAAATTTTTTATTGTTTAGAAATTTGGAAACTGTTGTCATCTAGGATATATAATATCTTCGTCTCTAATTACAATAAATAAAATTTTTAAAATGGGTCTAACTCGTAAAACGCCTGATTTTTGTTTCAATCTCATTTTTCAGACATAATATATTTATCGAAACTCTTCTAACTTTTGCACAGACCCTCAGGCTTGGACGTACGACCTGACTTTGAACATGTTTAGCCCATGCTCCGATGATTCAAAGATTTAAGAGGTTTTTTTTTATATAATTTATATTGCAATTAAATTTTGTATGGTGTTCGGTAATTAATAAACGTGTAAACAAAATTAAAAAAATATAAAATGAGATTAACCATTGATATTGTGGAATCCCTTTTCCTAATTAAAGTTTTAGTTGGAAAGGAGAAAAAAATAAAGTAAATCCATCAGCATCAATGTGGAGCACTTGGATGTTTACTTTTAATAAAATCACCAAAAGATGGCTCTCACTTTGGTGTGGCCTTGCTTTATACTACACCACAAAAGTTTGTGTTTTACTCATTTATTCAAAACCATACACTTTATACCTTGGTAGACTCAAGACCTTTTTTTTCCGGGAAGATCAATTATCTAAAGTAATTATCAACAATCAGTTCAGAGAGATAAGACACTAGATTTTTTTAACTAAGATCATAGTTTAAATTCTGACGTTGTGAATAAAACAAATTGAATTGAGAGGCTCGTCCCATAACAGGCATCTGCAATACTCGATTTGAACTAGTCAATCAATAAATTACATACCGGTTGTTAAACCCAAAAATCTATTGGAAGTAATTTTAATAGTAATCACATCTATCAAACCTCATGTTTATACGTGTCTTCATAAAAAAATGTAGATTTATAACGTGTTTTTCAGACAAATCTTATGCTAACGGAAGAAACTACTAACATTTTGAGCAATTTAGTTGGAATTCTATCTTTATTTATAGAATAAAGTATAGGAGTCTAAAAATGTTTAAAATATTACATGGGATTATTGAAGATTTTTAATTTTCATCGTTCAAAAATCTAAAGGGAATATCAAGTTTTTGTTTTCTCCCATGTAAAATTTTCCATTTTATTTTGGATAAACTACCTATTTGGTACCTCACCTATTCTCGTGTTTCTATTTTAGTCACTCTACTATTAGTTTTGACAAAATCATACCTAATATTACATTTTTTGTTTTAAATTTTAATAAGTTTCAAGACCATTTTGTAACATATGAAAAAAATTAATGGCAATCTTGTAATAGAATCAAAAGTTCAATGATCATTTTATAACCTTTAAAAGTTTGGTGGCCAAAAAATTATTTTAACCTAGTTTAATGATCATTTGTACTTTACCCAATAAAATTTTATTTTATATTTAGTTATAAACATAATTTTTAAAGCATTTTATTATATAACAAGCAAAATGGACTGTTGGACTGAACCAAACCAAATTTAAATTTGTGATAGAGAAGTAGATAGGTTTCATGGATTATCTCAACTAGAAGCCAGTAGTCCGACATTAGAATTAAAAAACTGAGAACCTGGTCATGAAGTTAGGCTTATTATGCCACATACTACATGCTATATATATATATATATATATGCACAAAGCAATAAACACAACACAAACATACCTGGTGTGTATATAAAAGGCGGTTCATGTAAAACTCTAAAATTTTATGTTTTTTAAATGAGTAGAAATTAATGGCCGATATTAATAATACGAAATAATATATTTTTACTAAAAAAATAAGTTGATAATTCTTATTGAAATTTTTTAAATCTCAACTTTTAATTTTAACTCATCCAATAATGATAAAAAATGTTAAACTTTTTAAATTTTACATTGTTTAAATGTATCCTACCATCCTTGGCTCTCTCTATAAGATATTGATCTTGTCAACAATGTTAGAAGTTCGAATATTGTCGCTGTAATAAAACAATTTGAGTTAGGAGGTTACCTATATAATAGACTGTCGTGTAGTCAATTTAATTTAGCCAACTAATAAATTGTATACTTAATTATATATATATATATATATCAGAGAGTTAGGGTGCACATATAGAAGAATTGAAAATCACTAAAGGGGGCGGCTTTGCTATATGAGAAAATTAATTAAGAGAACACAAGTTGATCGGAGCAATGGCTTTCGGAAGAGATCAAATTCAAGATGAGAGCAGAAAGCCTATTATTAATAATTAAAATCTGATCCACATCGATTGGAACCCTTAATTGAAGCCACTAATCTCCATCTTCCCAACCCAACTATTATTACTCATATTTTTTTCATTTCAGCCTAATTTCAAAAATATTTGAATGGTGTAGCCTTCTTGAATTATTGGTGGTCCGACCCCATTTTTCTCTCTAAAAGCTGTATTTGTCATTTTCATTGCTATTATTGATTAGTTTTCAAATGTTGTTTTCATAGTCTAATTGAATACGAAATTGGAAATATTGGAAAGATTTTAAGGTCGTGAGAGCTTTTCAAGTTCTAGTTAACTCACTCAACTTTGCTATCACGTGTGAAAAAATATGAAAAAAATATATTTATATCTTATATATTTATAGAAAATTGTTTAAATTGGAATCAATTAGTATCATAACATTAGACATGCCCTCCATGTAAAGTTAAAGCTAGGTCTTTAATACTTCAATCTGCTGGTTTATTTGTCACTTTAGTAGCTTTATTTAGTGCCAAGGGGAAACTCCAAGCATGGGCTGTTCTTTAGATTGTTGGACATAGTTACTACGTGGGACTTGGACCTCAACCTCTCTTCATTCTTATCTCTTGCAATAGTTGCTTGATTGAACTTTAAAATCCTTTACAAATTCAGATTCTAATGGATTTTGATTCCGAAATTGATAGTGAAATTAACTTTGGTGGTTTTTTGGCTTAATATCAAAATTGGGTGTCCAAATTATTTTCCTTTTAGGTACTCTAGACTTCTTTTACCTTTTATGCTACTAAATTACTCTACTGGGTTTCAAAAAAGGTGCTCTACTAACTTAAAATGCAAAAAAAGTTTAAGTACTTTAAAAGAAAAAATGAAATAAATTGAAGACTTATTTTTGATATTAAACCATTTTCTTTTAATTCCAAAGAGATTGTGGATTTTTGATCCTTTTTTAATAGGGTAATTTGACATTAATGATTCGAACTCTAAACCTGTTAAATGTTATTCTTAAGATCTAATCAGGCATTATAAAATATATTTATTTTTGAACAATGTGGTTTTAGCCCTCCCTATGATAAAAAAATTTGAGATTTAATTTATCTACTTCCCACGTCAATATTGATACATTATTAATCGTTGTTAGTTAAAACGATGACATGTACTTTTATTGATAACTTTCTTATAGTAAAGACACCAATTTTAGGCAAGGTTATCTATAAAATTAGACTATAAGATTATAAAATTAGAAGTATCAGTTTGTGTCAAAATTAAATTAGAGGATTGAGTCTCGAATTCTAGCAAAAATGGGGGACTAAAAACCATAATTGAACCATTTAATTTATACCTTTAAATTTTATATTTCTATATATAATTTATTAATTTAGGTTGGTTTTATTGCAACTTTTATGTTGCCTAATAAAACAAAAGATAAGGTCGTTGGTGCATGGTACAATGACTTGTTTAATTCTTTAATTGTATAACTTTTGACTCATTTATCTTGACTTCATGTTTTTTATATATAAATTTTAAAATATTTTATCCGAACGTACTTATTTGAGCTCTTGGTTCTAACACAAACGGGTGGAAAATATCGCAAGAGAAAATATTTTTTGAGAAAATCTTTATTTCAATAATTATTTTAAAATTATACTCAATGTGATCTTAGTGAAAAAAAAAAATGATATCTATCTTAAGTGTGATTTTAAATTTGACTGATTTATCTACAAAAATGTGTTATCGTTCAAGTAAAAATACGAACATATACTACCAGGAATAACATTAAAACTATAAAATAATAATTATCTTAAAATTAGCTAAATATATCATCGATTATCAACCTGTTTAGCAAGTTAAAATATTAGGGTCTTTTAAATAAAGATATAAATGAAACAAATTAAATTTGAAGACTTATTCTTCATAATAATAAATATTTATAGTATCGGATCTAGGCGTAAATAAATCTAATACCTATAATTATAGAAAGACTATTAAATATATATCACCTTCTACCAATAATCGATCAAAGAACATAAATTAAAACATCTATGCAAAAGTAATATTTTATAAAAAATTCCACAAATCATTAAAATATTGTTTTCAATTTTCCACAACAAAAGAAGTTGTCATTCGTATTACGTTAAAAAAATCAATTTTCATAATAAATGAGAGTGATCGGAGTTTTATTTCCATCTTCTACCCAAGAAGCGATTCACCAAGGAAAATACTAATAAACACGCTTGTAAATTATTTACACAATTTTTAATTTTAAAATTAGAGTTTAGAATTTTAGGTTGGCATTTGTATTTAAGATGAAAAAGCGTAGAATTTTATAAAGCCTACGACAATTTAAATTTTAAGTGGTTTATAATTTATGTTTTAGGGGTGTTAGGTTCAAATTTAAGTTTTAAATTTTATAAAAGAGTTATGTAAATCTTTTTACATAATCCAAATATCAAAATATAACCTTTCACTCAATTTGGGTCTGTTCCATTTATAGAGATATTTAAAAAGATGGCTATTTGACCACATTAGATCAACTGACCACACAATTATAATTTTGCAAAATATAAATTGAGAGGTAAAAAGCTGTAAATCTAGAAGGAAAAACATTGTAATTGAGAGTGAGTAAATCTTGAGTAACTGATTTTAAATTTTAAGTAATTCGAGTTAACTCAAATTAGTGGTTCATATTTTAAGTTTGAGTCAAATTTAAATAGCCAAAAAAAATAAATATTAAAATTACTGCTTGTATCTTTAACTAAATAATTTGATTATTTTTAACTAAATTTGAACAATCTTAGCAAATTTTTTCTCTCATCAATTCCTCGACTTATTTATACTCCTACCTATATTTTTTCTCAAAATTCATTCTTTAAAAATAAAATTATAAATAATTAAATAATTTTAGATGATATTTGATATATTAAATAATATTACAAATTTTACTTACATATGTGAAAATAATATATATATATATATGTATGTATATATATAATTAGATAGAATTGCTTAAATTGAAATCAATCGATATTTATAATGTTATAAACAATTACAATTAAATTTGAACAAACACTGTAAACGAATATATTTATTTTGAATTGACTAAAGAAATTAAAAATTGATAAATAATACCACCAACTCCGCTTTTTCCATTCAATTTAACTCGACTCCACTGAAGTACTATCACTTGTTACCAACATTGATATTTGGTTATTATCATCTTTTTTAGCTTTGAGCCAAAGATATCTCACCACCAATAATAGTGACCAATTCTTTGTCGTGAGTACTATCGCGCTTCATACGTATGTAAATGATTAATATCATCTTTGGCAGCTATTTATTTAGAAAAAAATTGTTGTAAAACTGATAAATAATTTTCCTCAATTTTAGGTATCTTATAATAACGTAATAAATTTGGTTTTAGTCTCTTTACTATGCTTAAATATAAGATTTAATCCTTGTATTTTAATTTGACATAATTTTATCCTACGGTAAAATAGTTAGTCCAAATACTAACCAGGCTATAAAGAATTATAAAAACGATACAATAATATTTTTTGCTCTTTCTTCTTTTTTAACTAATGTATTATACCGCTCATTAAAATACAAAATAAAAAGGGCCGAGTCCTTGATAAAATAGTGATTTCACATTGCATTCATTGCACCTTTATTACATTATCCTTTCTGTGTGATCTAAATTTTTGTGTGGGGTTCATGGCAAAACTAGTTGAAAGAAAGAATGGAACAAACTAAGAAGTCTAGACCAGAGCGCTAGAAGATAGGTTCAAGAAAAAATAAGAAAAAGAAAGGTGGATGCCTTCAAGACTGTAGAGAATTTGTTTAGTCCCCGGGACTTGGTCATTCCTTCAGATTTCAAGATTCCCAAATTCACACGAGGCGACGGCATAAGTTTTCCAAGGTCTTACTTGACCATGTTCTCGGGGAAAGATGGGAGGGATATATTAAGAATGAAAATTGTTGTTCCATTACTTCCACGTTATAGTTTACTGACCCAATCGCGATATGATACAAACCATTGAGCAAATGATCTTATTTTGGGATAATTTAGCCAATGCCTTTTAAGACAATAGATATGCTTGTACCTAGCACCAACTCACCAAGATTCTTCAAAGCACGGACGAAACCAAACGAGACCTTCAAGGAGTATGCTTAAGATGGTAGATTTTAAAAGACAAGTTCACGACCTATAATCAAGAGGAAAATGACTTCTATTTCATTACCACACTTCCTCTCCTTTCTTCTATAATGTCGAGAAGTCAAAGAAAGAGATTTTGAGATTTCATGACGTATTGAGAAATGATAGAATACACATCTAAGATAGAAAAATTGGGCCAAGTCTAAGAACCAAGCAAAGAAAAGACAAAAGAAGAGATGCGGGTAAATGAGTGTCGCTCCAAAACACTCGTGGTCATAAGAGAAGAAGGCCTTCTAATTTTCGTGAGTCGCCACAAAAATTAGATAGATAGGCATAAATTTAGATATTTGGAGTCCAAGGTTACTGACGCTTTCCTATTTACGGGAGGGTCACTATCCACCTCTAGACTGACAGAAGATGGTACCCACCCATCTCCCACAGCTGCGACTCTAATAGTACATGCCACATGTGGCACTGCATGCACCATGTAGGGATGGCTATTGTAAGAGATCAAGATGTTGATTAGTGATGGGGTCCTAACACAAGAATTGATCCAAAGCTGGAAAACATAAGAATTTGGGCAAGCTTACAAACAAGACTCCAGAGGGCCAAATGAGGTGGCACTTGAAAGGCAGATTGAAGCCCCATATTTTGTCTTTTTCATTTTTTAACTAGATGTTAGCTTAATAGGACATCTTTGGGCTTAGGTTTTCTTTGAAGTAATGCATGGAACCAACTCTACTATCTTTGGCCCGAATATAAAGGGGAGATCTTTCTATAAAGGGCATGTGTCATGTTTGGTGATTCCCATTCAATGGAAAACGATTTTGATTAATATACAAATGACCTTGAAATCATGTATACGTATATCTCTTCTTGACCTTATAGGTCACCGGATATCAATTGCAAGATGTGACATCGATTCCTAGATCACTTGAATGTTATGATAACGATGAGTTGTGATTTTCCTAACAGACTGGGTCCGCAATGCAAGACTACCCTTTGATGATATTCGATGATGAAAGCCCCGAATTTCAACCGTAAGAGTTGCTTAAATTGAAATTCTAAAGCGTAGTCTTATGTGCCTAAATGGATTGTAATTAATGAATAGAAATATACATATATTTAACAAAAAGTAAAAAAGAAAGGAGAAGAAGTGAACTATAAAATAAATAAATCTCAATCACTCAATGGAGTCATGGGATTGAAAAATCTAATACAGCTTTGCTCCACCTGCTCATAACCCCGGCATCGTAGATGAATCTTTAAAGATACGATTACAATTATTATTATAATAATAATAGCACAACAACAAACAAGAAGCACCCACTTACACCAAAATGTTATTCTTAGAATGATATTTCTGCATTCTAATGGTTAAACAAGTCTATTCTTTTTTTTTTGGTGGAGCAAAAATGAAAATTGAGGAGGAAGAGTTTTTTAAAAGCGATAATCATAGGGGATGAACAAGCCATCTTGGGAGATTTTACAACTTCGAATCGCCACAACATTCAAAGTCTTTATAGACACAAGCTATGATTGAAATGATCACCGACAGCAGTAAATCCGAGATGCTTTTGCACTTGATATTCGTGAGCTCCTATTCTATTGTTTATTATATATATTTTGGTCTCAAAGGTCCTCATGATGTTAATCTAAAGGACACCCTTCATTCGAATGACGTCACCAAATCAACATTCTAGGCAAAAAGATTTCTATGTATTACTTGATTAGATTCGAATATAAGGTTGTGAATGTGATTGATTGACCTAATACAGAGTAGTGACTCATCAATGACTACGATGAGGATGACAAAAAGATTTATACGTCAAACGGATTTGGGGCTTAAAAGAATGTTTCAGTTATAATACTTTGATTGGTTCAGTAGAAATAAAGAATAAACCTTGACAAAAATCGAATTTCAAAATATGAAGAAAAGTTTAGGGGCTAAGACTTCCTTACCTAAGATAAAGGAAAGAAAAACTCCGTGATGATGGGTCGAATGGGCCGATTGAGCCCAAGGTCGAGTAGGGTAATAGTTGCAAGAAGATTGGATTAAAGAATGAGCTTAAGGCGTTGGGGCATTTTGTATACCCTAATGCCAAGACAGATGAAGACTTTTAGTGTTGGGTCAAAGACAAAGATAATAGTTGAGCCCAGGATCGAATGGGGTACTGAGGAACATAAAAAATAATGACGAGAGTACCTGTATAAGAATGGTATGGGGACTAGAAGAAGGATTTATAAAGATGGGTGGTAACCTCGAAGAGAAAAAGAATACTCGCGCGAGAAGATTTCTATTGATAAAGATGAAAATTGAAGAGCATAATGCAGAGAAATAAAGGAAAGAAATCAAAGAATGACCTTTCAGGGGATAGAATTCTAA
The DNA here is from genome assembly GCA_019671005.1 of Hibiscus mutabilis. Lineage (NCBI taxonomy): Eukaryota > Viridiplantae > Streptophyta > Magnoliopsida > Malvales > Malvaceae > Hibiscus > Hibiscus mutabilis. Next base: position 6,520 of record JAGYYJ010000047.1, on the reverse strand, counting down.
AATAGAAGAAAAAGAAAAAGAAAGAAAAAAAAAGAAAAAAATAGTGTTACATTCCATGCATCATATATCCCTATGATAGGGGCATGCTGACTTAAAAGCATTTTGCTTATTTTAAATAGGTATTTGAAGACAAGCAAAGATTTTAATATGCAGCTTCATGTTGAAGAAGTAAATCCTATTGAAGATTTCCATTGGTAGCCTTTTGGGCGAAATCCATTTCTTAAGTCCTTCGGGCCATCAATAATTCTTCTGGGCATGATGCTAACCTTATTTTGATATAAAGACTGGTAGAAGTCGATGCATCATTATAAGGGATTTTGGTAGCCATTTTGGCGTAAATCTATTTTTTAAGTCCTCCGGGCATGATGCTAACCTTATTTTGATGTTAAGACTGTAGAAACTGGGGCATCTTTTTAAGGGATTTTGGTAGTCAATTTAGCGTGAATCTAGATCTTAAGTCCTCTGTGCATGATGCTAACCTTATTTTGTTGACAAGACTGGTAGAAATCGGGGCATCATTATAAGGGATTTTGGTACCCATTTTGACGTGAATCCAGTTCATAAGTCCTTCAGGCCATTAGTAAGTCCTTCAGGCATGATGATAAGTCCTTCGGCCCATCAGTAAGTTCTTCGGGCATGGTGATAAGACCTTCGAGCCATCAGTAAGACCCTCGGGCATGATGTCAAGCTTTCCTTTTGAATGTCGAGACGAGTACAAATCAGGGCATTGAAGAGATGGAAGCTTGAAGATTTGGCCGAGAAAGAGCGAAAAGTTCCAGAAGAACCCGTGATTCCAAAGCCAATAACCGGGAAGTAGGACAAAAATGAGTGCTTTGATATTTACTTTGTTCTCGTTCACAAGAACAAGCAAAGAGGGATAGATGTAATCACTAATTTTTGTCCGAATATGTATAATATTATTAATTATTATTAATGTTAATAAGTGTTTAATTTTTACTAATATGTTTACATGAATGCATTATTTTGCATGATTGTATGTTAGTAGATATATGAGCATATATGTATATTTATATGTTTAATATGTATTATTGGGTATGCATATTATATGTGTAAGTATTATATGTGAATGTAATATATGGATGTCGCATGTTTATCATATATATAATGAATGAATGTATGTAATTATGTATACACTGTTAGTTTGTGTGTGTGTTTATTTGTGTATTAATATATGTATGTGTATGTATTATGCTTAAGGTATTAAGTATTATTATTATTACTATTAGTTAATATATTGAAATAAATTTGAATTATTAAAAACCCATAAACTTTATTAAAGTCCAGTCCATTATTACAATTCAAACCCAAAATTAATACAACGCCCAACCGGCCAACCCATACCCAATAGCCTAAAACCCTAAGACCCATATATGATAACCCTAATCTATCTATCTAATATTCCCCTTTCATTTTGCGCAGCCGCCTTGTGACTGTTGGACCAAACTTGATCAAACGGTCCAGATGAAGCCAAGATGACCCTCCAGTTGGTGCGAGTAAAATACAAGCCCGGACCGTTCGCATCCCACGCGTGCGTGCCATCTATGCGCAAGACCTTTCAGTTGCCACTCGCCACGTGGCATGATCAGGTGTTGCCATGTTATTCTCAAGATCACATCTGGGTCATCTGATCTTCAAGTAATCTTAGCCATTGGATCAGATCTGATCCAACATCCAAGATTGAATCTGGCCGAATAACTCTTCATCTTCAAACGATCTCTACCACATGGCATCATCGCCGGAAACTTTTTTCTCGCCGCAATCTCCATCAGCTCTTCCCAACCACCAAAGATGGCCAAGAAACAAAATAAAAAAGAAGGTATGTCAGAAACGCATCATCCACAGTTCAAGCATTTATTTTGCTTAATCTTGTAACCAAAACCAAATCAAAGAAAAGCAGGATATAAACCATGTAACGAACCCATTTGTATTCGGTGATTTTCAGATTCAATATAAAGAAAGAAAAGTGAAAATTTCAAATGTATTTTTTTCTTGCATGTAATAATAAATAAAAATAAAAAGGGGAAAAGTTTTACCTCGCTGTTGATCGGTCCTTCACCAATGACAAGCCCACTATAGGTGAACTGTGGAGGAGTTGAGATCTCCCAAATAAAAAAGAAAAATGACTCGGTTTTTTAAAAATAAGGGGATTTTGTTTGAATTTTAAGAATCAAGGCTTGTTTTAGGTTTTTAAAACTAAAAAGGTTTTAATTTTGGTTTTTTTAGGGCTGAAAAGCATGACCGGCGGTGGTAAGACGGTGACAGAGTGACTGACCACCGCTAGAATTTGGGAATTTTGGGCGGTGTTCATGAGTTCCTCATAAACTCATATGAACAGTTGAGAGGAAAAAAAGAAAAGGGGGTTATTTTTTGAAATTTTAAAATGGCAAAGAGCCGAATTTTGAGCCAGGTAGGTCTATTTATAGACGGTTTTATTTTTAAAATGGGTTAATCACAAAGAGGTCTCTTTGCGTTTTCAATTTCTCACTCGCAGTCCTTTCGCCTCTTTAAATTCGGTCCCTCATCCCTCTTAGTTTTTGAAACCTTTCAATCTAGTCCTAAAATCCGATTAAATCAGATTTTAAGTTGGTCTATCGCATGGTTTAATTACCCAACCAGCCCCCCTAAGTTTAGGCTGGTTTGTAATTTCTCCCTTAATGTCTGTTTTGATTATTTTCGAAGGGAAAATTACAATTTCAGCACCCTTTTCCTTTTACAATTGTCAATTAGGCCCCTTTTCTTTTAATTTTGACTATTTTATGGCAAAATTGCATTTTTGGTCCCTGACCTTTTATTTCATTTAATTTCAATCTTTATTTTGCATTTTGTTTAAATATTTGATTCATGTTATATTTGTTTGTTTTTTTTGTTTCGTATCTTGTGCTTCTTCTTGTTTTTATTTAATTTACTAATTTATTGTCATGTATTTACGTATATATGAATATATATATATTTGTCTGTGGTATATATTATATTTGGTATATATATATTTAGTATCTTTGTATATATAATATATTATACATATACTTATATTATGTGTTATACATACTAAGTCATGTAAAATTATTTTTAGTAGTGTATTTTTATTTAATGTACATTTTATATATGTGCATTATGTTATATTTTGTATTTTTTTTATTATATCATAGTATATTATTTTATCCTATACTATATTATTTTATCCTAATCTTTTGCATGTGTATATTTGTTTGTTTTTACTTATCTTCATTTATGTTATTATTTTTGTTAATATCCACTTACTTGTAATATATTTATTTCATGTATTTATTTTGTTTTTACCTTGTTCGATTAAGTTGCTTATTCAATATATTTAATTACTAATGCGTTGCTCCCTTTTTTGAAGGTAAACTTGACTAACAGTCTGAGACGTAGGTGGTAGTTTTCGTTTATCCCTCAAACGCTGGAGCCCTTAAAATTTATTCGCACATATAATCAAATTTTAATTTAATCGTCACTTTAACCCGTAAAATTTGATATTGATAAAGAGGTAATTATTTGGTACTAATTTTGGGCAAAAAAAGTAATCCTTCCCATACGTAATTAACCCCAAACCTAAGTTTTTTTTAAAGGAATCTCTAGATTTTGTTTTAATGGTTTTCGGTCTACCAAAGTGGCCGGTGGCGACTCCATATTTTTTAAAATACAAGTTTTCTAAGGAAATTCCCCTTTAATAAAAGTGGGACCCCTTTAATATAATTTATTATTTTCACAACGGCCCATAAAAATTAGTCGCTCTGATACCAATACCCCTTCGGCATCGATACACCCCTAAGCTTACCGATATCAATTTTCATCACTAGAATTTGACGGAATAGGGATGGTGTCGATACGCCTCCATGCATACTGATACCCCCTTCAAATACTTGCTTGAATTTCATCCTGCCAAACGGGATACCGATAACAGTTCATACCATATCAGTACACGAGCCTAGAATTCAATTGGAACTCGAATTCATCCCTAACACCCCCAACCTTTATAAAAAGACACCAAAACAAGCTTATAGGTTATGGAAGGTATTTAAGTGGTTTCCTACCATTTTAACACCAAATTCAAGTTTCACCATTAATGCCCATAACCAAGCATTCGAGCACCCAAATTATCAAACAAGCATGCAAGGCCTCATATTTAGGATATGCAAAAAACAGAGGGAGTTGGAAGTGTATTGACCTTCCCATAAACACTTGATAAAGGACCTTCTTACACCAGACTCAAGCCCTCCCTTTGCCTTGAGCTTTAGAGTGTTCTCCAACCTCCTTAGCTATAATCAAATATTGTAAAACGAGTCATAAAATTGCTAAAAGGGAATAAAGATGACCAATAAAGATTCTAACAACAAAAATCAAAAAGATAAAGATTTAACATTTCTATGTGGGTTAGGGTGAGCAAAACTCGACTTCGACTTGAAAAAAACTGAATAACTCGGCTCAACTCGAGGCAAAAATACTCGACTGCCTTGACTTGACTCTGAAATTTCATAAACTCGACTCGAAAAAATTTCAAATAAAGTTTGAGTTGTAAAATAGAAACTCAAATAGCTCGAATAACTCGAAATTTTTAGTAATTAATGGATTTATTTTTAAGTTCGAGACGAGTCCCTTAATTTTTTATTATATATATATCGATATATAAAAATATGAAGAAATATTGCAACATATGAAAAAAATATGAAGAAATATATATATATATATATATATATATATGCATATCTTATATGATTAGAGAAAGTGATTTAAATTGGAATCAAACCGTACTATAAAATTTATAAATTGAGTTAAAATATATATTATATCATTTTAGATGATATTTGATTTATTAAATAACTTTATAATTCTTATTTATACATGTGAAAAATACTACAAATATATATATCTTATATTGTTAGATAAAGTCGTTTAAAACTAGAATTAATTCGTACTAACATTATAAATAATTACAACTAAGTTCGAATAGAAACTCGAATAACTCGACTCGAATTTCTTCAACTCGAAAATTTTTTAAATGAAAGTTCGAATGATAAAATTAGACTCGTCAACTCGAATAACTCAAAATTTTTTTACTCGACTCGTTCGAACGCTCACCCTAATGTGGGTGGAAGTTATGAGGTGAAAATGGATGAAAAGAAGATAAGGAGACGAAGGGTGAGATCATCCCTCTAATTTTTTTGCAGAGAAAATAAAGAGGCCATTCTTTTTACTCTTCAAAAATGAGGTAATTACCTCTCTACCCTCCCTTCATCCTCCCATCTCATCCCCAAACCCAACACCCAAGCCCAAAAATAAAATATAAGGCCACAAAGACTCTCATGGGCATACAATGGGTCTCAAAACTCGACCCAACACAAATTGTCCACCTCTCAGGTAAACCGACCCACAGATTCTAAAATTTGAGTCATTACATGGACCTTGATCTATCATCATCTGAGCCGCCATTATTGACACCGCCAGTGCCATCGGGTCAAGCTTGCGGAGAGGAGTTGGTCGGTGGTCGCCATGTCACCGCTACTATTATCGTCTGCCGAGGTGAGGCAAGGGAAGTTCGACCTAGCTCAAAATGCCAAGATCTGTCACCCTTTATCAAAAACCGTCGCCATCGTTGGGCTCACCGGTCGAAGATAAATTGGTCTGGACTCGCTGTTCACTTTCAGTCATCAGAGACTGACGCACGCGCCACCGCCTACGCATAGGCATGCTCCAACAGTTGAGGAAAGATATCCAGCAGTCAAGGACCAAGCTGATCCAACAAGCTGAGTCGAGCTGCCATTGACCGATGTTGACTATTGACCGATGTTGACCTTTTTCGGGGGACCTTACCTGGTATTTGTCAACACTCTAAGTCCGTTGGAGCAGTCTATTTTGCCAAATTCAAACTCAATAAGATGTTTTTACACGTTAACCTTGTGGATTAGTTAGTGAATAAGGTAAATTAATAGTTATGGTATTTTTATATTTATGAGGATTGTTCAGGCTCGAATATCGAATCAAAAGAAGCATTTGAGGAGCTCAAGTAAGGATGTATCAATAATCGCTTAAGGTTAGTACGCCTCGAACTCCTATTGTTTCATGATCATCATAAATGTGATTGCTTTGCATGTTAGTATCTGCAAAATAGGTAGACAATAAATATGCCCGTTTAGAGACCAATAGTATGAGACTTGATATCTATGAGATGTACGATGATGTTGCAAATATAATGAGACTCATGGAGGCTTTAGAGAACGTGTAGGGTCGTTTGAGATGCCCTTATGATTATTTGATGATTAATTGATTGGTTGATAAAATTATGATGCCTTGTATGTTAGTTAGAATAAATTGACGTGATTTGAGGGAAATTATGCTTAAGGGATAATATCGATAAATACTCGATTAAATGATTATGAAGACGATAATTAATATTAATTAATTGAATGCGTTAGTAAATAAACCCTAATGACTTTTATAAGTTTAAAGATTGAATAAAATATGGTAATATCATAATTTGATG
>JAGYYJ010001559.1:2500-7500 GCA_019671005.1 Hibiscus mutabilis | reverse complement strand
AACATCGGTGACGATAAAAGAACGACATGCCTCACTTAACCGAATTGGTTAAGGGAACAAGGCCCCTTGTTGCCCCATCGAAAAAGAGCACCCTACGAAGACCCAACGGTGCGGAGGCATGCACTTCAACGGCACCATCTAGGCTCTGTGGTGCCAAAGCCTCGAGACCTACCGGTGCTTGGAAGAAAAAGTGTCCCATTCCGGACATGGAACCCTCATTATCGGCACATTGGGGCATAAAATTGTATTGAGCCTTTTACTTTCTCGTATGAAGTTCCGGATTGTATTTCTAACTTTGTAATTGATGACGCCATTTATGGCTAATGAAATACAATCCATCTTTCAAAAAAAAAAAAACCTCGGGTGCGGCAGCTAAGCACCCCATGGGCGGCCACAAAGGCCCCTCGGTGTGGGAGGAAGGCACACCATCGGCAGCGGCAGGCCCAGGGTGCGGGCAAGGCACACCATCGGCAACATGCAGGCCCTACGGTGCGGCATCCCGCACACCATAGGTGGGAGGAAGGCCATAGGTGTGCGGGTGCCTCGAACACCATCGGGCGAGCGGGGTCCTTTGGGCGCGGCAAAGCACGCACACCGGTGGGAGGCGGTCCTAGGGGTGCGGGCTCGAACAACATCGGGCGGTGTCGGGCCCTAGGGTGCGGGGCCTCGCACACCATCGGGCGGGTGTCGAGGCCCTAGGAGTGCGGCGGCACCGCGCCAACATCGGTGGGAGGCAGGCCCTAGTGTGCGGGGCTCGCACACCATCGGGGTCCTAGGCCCCAGCGTGGCCACCATCGGGGTCTTTGAGAGAAGGTGTCCCCATTTCGGACATGCCAATGTCTCTCCGGAGGCGTAGCTGGAATGTTTTTAGCTCTTTAGGGGTAGTGATCCATGGCCCCGGCACACCCGCCTGCAGGGTGTCGGGCCTCAGCCCCTAGGGTGCGAGGTGGCGCCCGGGCGTCGGTGTTAGCCCCATCTATTCCATTCGTGGGCTCGTCGGGAAAATTCGGTTTACGGCCAAAATTCGAATGAATGGAATCGATGGGGCCGGGGGAATCAGGCACCGACTTCCTCCCGGGCATGGTCCGCCAAGGGTAAGGATGAGTAGATGTCTATGCTTTGCCGAAAAAAGCTCCGCTACCAGGTTCCCTATATCGGGCAAGGTTCTCTAGGAGCGGCTCATGCATAGCTCTGCAAGTTCGTGCCCGCCATGCTGTTTCATTTGGGTGCCCACCGTGACCACTGAATGAGGTAACCACGGGGCTTTGTTTTGTCGCCGCATGATCTTGTTGGCTCTGTCTTGCCGAGAGACCCGTCACCCCGGTACCAAGTCCCTTTGAGGCAACGGCCCACCTGGGGGCGCGTAGACCATCTAATGTTCATGCACTTGACAAGATCGAAGCCTCGTCGGGTATCTGCTGTTGCCCAACCCATCTCACCCTTGCAACAGCGGTCGGCCCCATCGCACCCCCAAAAAAGCCTTTTACCCCCTCCCAAACATGTCCGTCCCAGCCCAATTGCCATCCCCCTCCCCCTCACGAACCCAGATTGTGACCCCACTGGTTGCCTTCTCGGGTCCGGCGTCGCGTCGCGGATTCTCGTGCCTAGCGGTTGTCTTTGTGCCCTCGCTCATTGTTTCCTCCGCTCGATCGAGTAATCGTTAGTGGGTTGTGGACCGGTGGCGTGGAGTGCTGCTACTCGGACGCAATGGGCATGTGAGTGGTGATATGGTTGTGTGTGTCGGCGGGCTCGCGCCACGTGCATCGAACTGTCGAGCCGCGCTCCTCTTGATATCCTCCCTTGCGGTCGTTGTGCCCAATGGGTGTTACGAGGATCCTGTGTTGCCTACCCAAATCGATGGAATTTCGGATGTATTGTCGTCCCTTGTCCGTCGCGTGGCCTCGCGCTACTGGCTACTCGGCGTGCCTCGGTGTCCCGATTGTGTTGTCGATCAAGATGACTCGATCGTAGCCGGGTGCATCGGTGCTCGATCGTGCCGGATGCAGAAAATCTTGTGGCGTAGGGCCAAGGCCCGATCGCTGGACCGTATTGCATTTTGCCTCGACACGATCGATGATCTTGCCTTGTTACGGCCTCTCCCCCGCCCCGTGAGTGCGGCGAGGGCCGTGCGCGGCGGACGTCGCGAAGGAATGCTACCTGGTTGATCCACGCCAGTAGTCATATGCTTGTCTCAAAGATTAAGCCATGCATGTGTAAGTATGAACTAATTGAGGTCGTGAAACTGCGAATGGCTCATTAAATCGATTATAGTTTGTTTGATGGTATTTGCTACTCGGATAACCGTAGTAATTCTAGAGCTAATACGTGCAACAAACCCGACTTTGGAAGGATGCATTTATTAGATAAAGGTCGACGCGGGCTATGCCCGTTGCTCGATGATTCATGATAACTCGACGGATCGCACGGCCTTTGTGCCCGGCGCGCATCATTCAAATTTCTGCCTATCAACTTTGATGGTAGGATAGTGGCCTACTATGGTGGTGACGGGTGACGGAGAATTAGGGTTCGATTAGGAGAGGAGCCCGAGAAACGGCTACCACATCCAAGGAAGGCGTGGCGCGCCGTTACCCAATCGACACGGGAGGTAGTGACAATAAATAACAATACCGGCTCTACGAGTCTGTAATTGGAATGAGTACAATCTAAATCCCATAACGAGGATCCATTGGAGGGCAAGTCTGTGCCGGCGCCGCGGTAATTCCAGCTCAATAGCGTATATTTAAGTTGTTGCGGTTAAAAAGCTCGTAGTTGGACCTAGGGGTGGGTCGGCCGTCCGCCTCACGGTGAGCACCGGTCTGTCCGTCCCTACTACTGGCGATGCGCTCCTGGCCTTAATTGGTCGGGTCGTTCCTCCGGCGCAATTACTTTGAAGAAATTAGAGTGCTCAAAGCAGGCCCTACGCTTGTATACATTAGCATGGGATAACATCACAGGATTTCGATCCTATTGTGTTGGCCTTCGGGATCGGAGTAATGATTAACAGGGACAGTCGGGGCATTCATTATTTCATAGTCGAGGTGAAATTCTTGGATTTATGAAAGACGAACAATCACGGTGCCAGCATTTGCTGGATGTTTTTCATTAATCAAGAACGAAAAAGTTGGGGGCTCGAAGACGATCGAGATACCGTCCTAGTCTCAACCATAAACGATGCCGACCGTGGATCGGCGGATGTTGCTTTTAGACTCATGGCACCTTATGAGAAATCAAAGTCTTTGGGTTCCGGGGAGTATGGTCGCAAGGCTGAAACTTAAAGGAATTGACGGAAGGGCACCACCAGGAGGGAGCCTGCGGCTTAATTTGACTCAACACGGGGAAACTTACCAGGTCCGGACATAGTAAGGATTGACAGACCGAGAGCTCTTTCTTGATTCTATGGGTGGTGGTGCATGGCCGTTCTTAGTTGGTGGAGCGATTTGTCCGTTAATTAGTTAACGAACGAGACCTCGGCTGCTAACTAGCTACGGAGGTGATCCTCCGTGGCTAGCTTCTTAGAGGGACTATGGCCGCTTAGGCCAAGGAAGTTTGAGGCAATACAGTCTGAGATGCCCTTAGATGTTATGGGCCGCACGCGCTACACGATGTATTCAACGAGTCTATAGCCTTGGCCGGAGCCCCGTAATCTTTGAAATTTCATCGTGATGGGGATAGATCATTGCAATTGTTGGTCTTCAACGAGGAATTCCTAGTAAGCGTGAGTCATCAGCTCGCGTTGACTACGTCCCGCCTTTGTACACACACCACCCGTCGCTCCTACCGATTGAATGGTCCGGTGAAGTGTTCGGATCGCGGCGCGGGCGGCGGTTATTGCCGCCCGACGTCGCGAGAAGTCCATCAACCTTATCATTTAGAGGAAGGAGAAGTCGTAACAAGGTTTCCGTAGGTGAACTGCGGAAGGATCATTGTCGAGACCAGCACAGAGCGACCCGCGAACGTGTTATCAACAAACAATGGGAGCGGTGCGGCGGCATCCTGCACGTCGTCCCCTCTCTTCCCGGAGCCCGTTCCGCTGTCTCCCCCATGCCGCAAGGTGTTGCGGGAGGGGCGACCCGTGTCTCCTCGGCCAAACGAACAACCCCGAGCGCGAATCGCGCCAAGGAAATGGAATGAAAAGGTGCGCGTGCCACTGCCGCCGCCCGTTCGCGGGCGCGCGTGCGGCAGGGACCACGCAACTTCGTCGTGAATACAAAAACGACTCTCGGCAACGGATATCTCGGCTCTCGCGATCGATGAAGAACGAGCGAAATGCGATACTTGGTGTGAATTGCGTAATCCCGTGAACCATCGAGTCTTTGAACGCAAGTTGCGCCCCCAAGCCATTAGGCCGAGGGCACGTCTGCACAGGTGTCACGCATCGTTGCTCCCATCCAACCCTTTACCCACGGGTAATCGGTTGAGGTGTGGCGGACAATGGCCTCCCGTGCGCACACCGCTCGCGGTTGGCCTAAATCGAGTCATCGGCGACCAAGGTGCCGCGACGATCGGTGGTAATGCTTCCGAGCTGCCTCGTTTCTAGTCGCGCTCCCGTTGACCTAGGCTCCTGACCCTTTCGGCACCGCGCAAGCACGGTGCTCGCATCGCGACCCCAGGTCAGCCCGGGATTACCCGCTGAGTTTAAGCATATCAATAAGCGGAGGAAAAGAAATTTACCAGATTCCCTAGTAACGGCGACCGGAGGGTGAGAGTCCCGTCGTGCCTGGACCCCGTCGCACCACGCGCTGTCTACGAAGTCGGGTTGTTTGGGAATGCAGTTCTAATCGCTAAGTGTTCCGTCCAAGGCTAAATACGGCGAGAGACCGAGAGCCGCGAACAAGTACCGCGAGGGAAAGATGAAAAAGGACTTTGAAAAGAGAGTCAAAGAGCGCTTGAAATTGTCGGGAGGGAAGGGATGGGGCCGGCGATGCGCCCGGTCGGATGTGGAACGGCGAGCCGGTCCGCCGATCGGCTCAGGCGTGGACCGACGCGGATCGTGGCGGCGG
>JAGYYJ010000888.1:0-22309 GCA_019671005.1 Hibiscus mutabilis | reverse complement strand
CTTTGAATGACATGAAGAGAATATGGTTATAGAGAATATGGTTATCAATGAAATTCTCGTACATTTATGAGGCCAGTCCTTCTACAAACTTAGCTTTCTTTATGCAATCACTCTATGCGCATACTATTGGTATGGCAAAGTTTCTTTTTTTTTTTCCCTCTGAAAATGTGAAAATTTTCCTTCTTTTTTTTTTAAATGCATGATTTTTTCCATTGCTGACTCATCCCGTACTCATATGCAGGTGACATGATCAATGTTGAGTCTATCTTGCAGACTAGGAGGGCTCTATTGTCTCTACTGCCTCTATGAAACTCAACCATTCAAACCGCCTTTCAAGATTTATCTCTCACTCGGTATGATTGCACAATTACTCCAGATTAATTCCCCTGAATGGTATTTACAACTAGTAATAATGAGAATGGCAATGCTAAAATTAGGCATCCCCTGGTATTTTTCAACAACTAGTAATAATGTGTGCTCTATGTTTTGTTTTTCTTCATTTATTTGTTTCTTTTTGGACTGCTTAATTGACAGGAGAGATGAAGAAACTTACAAGCCTAGTAGCTGAGGCAAAAGAAATGTGTATAAGAGTAGTGCCTACTTTGGTGAAAAGGATGCTGGAAAAAGATATGTTTCTGTTTGGGCTTGTGGACTTAAACGAAAACTCGGTTAACGAGACGATTAACAGTCTGACAAAATTACAAGATGCACGTATGCATGTCGCATATGAGAAGTGAGTTCAGATATCTATCGTTTACTAATTTGTTTTATTTTGTTTGTCATGACTTTTTGTACTAACATTTGTTTATGTCTTTGCTGGTTTCTTTTTCACTAATAGGTTATTTACCGATACTGGCATCGAGCGATGCATCCACATGGACTTGGTAAGTTATACTATCCATTATATGATGAGAGGAAGTAGATGGAACTTTAGAGGCATATGTTACTGTTCCTATATTCTGCAATAGCTACTATTAGAAGGGACACAAATACCTTCTAATTCTAAGTGCATGTTGTTTGAAGTAACAGCAGTCTACCGTTCTTATCTGGTTGCAATCCCTAGTATTGCTGAAGACATTTGTGTATAAATTTTAGTTCAGTATGTTCAATTTCATATCGATGAATGGTTGCAACTCACTTGCACTATTTTGGTGTATAGACAACAATAGATTGCAACCGGTGCCATAAATTTGTTCTTATAATCTTTATCCAATTATTCTTGCTTTAAGCTACTACTAATTATGCGAAATCTGCTCATAATGCTAAATGTACTAGGGTATGGAGGATGACTTCGATAAGATAAAGAAAATGTCCACAGAATATGCAGTGGCTAAGAGAAAAGCCATTGAAGGTACATTTTTTTGCTATTTCTCTGGCACTCCGTCAACCATTATAATATGCCTAAACATGACTGCACATTTTTCTTTATTACTAGGATGGTGCCGTTCCTATCATTTAGAGCCTGGATTGAAGCGCATTTGACCTTGAGCATGTCATTAGTAAACGACCATGTTTGGCAGCAGCTAAGATTAAGCAGCTTCATTTGATATATTGGCTAATATTATGTTGCATGTGTCGGTTATAATTGCCTCACATCCGTATCCATGCTTTCATCATTTCATGTCATTGCTAAATGATTTCTCCAGGGATGTCTTTAGCCTTTCGTTGCTGCTTTGTCTGCAGTGATACTAAAATTCTGCATTGCATATAATGTGAAATTAATCCCTAAACCTGTTTATGGTTTCTTTTATTTCTTAAGTATCTCTTTATCGTTTCCGTGTTCCCTTTACAATTTAATTTCTTCTTAAAGAGGTTGGAGCGGTGGTGGATGTCCAGAACATAAAGCAGATAACAGAAGATGAGAAACCTCTAAGTGAAATAGTTGAGAAGATAGATGAGAGCTGGAACAACCAAAGAGAGACGTTTTATCGACGGACCGGATTGAGCCACCAAAATCCTGCTGAAGAGGAACAACCGCAGCTGCTGCAGTTACAAATGAAAGAAAACGAGGCAGAAAACAATGACGGTGATGAATTTTATCGACTACTATATGAAAATGATTGAATCGTTTTCCTCGACGGCATCTGTATCTCATTTTTGTCCAACAAACAGTGTCAGTGATGCTTTGGGGTTTGGCATCATTTGTAATTATGCTTAAGTAATATTGAAATCTGAAATCATTCTGCAAATATAGAGAGAGCGATTCTTATAAATATATATATATATATATAATATTTATGGACTTGGCAGAAATTATATAATATTTTTTTATATAAAGTTGTCATAAAGCAACAAAATGAGAATCCGGGGAAATCATAAACACAGATAAATATCATTCTTGATTGCATCGTTTGCCGAATATAATGAAACACACTTGCAAGTAGCAACAATCTTTAAAAAGAAAACTGGAACAAAAAATATGGTGCTACAATAAGAACAACATCAGATTATTAGTCCAACTGAGAAAGAAAGATAAAGCTTGATATCCTCTCATGTGGATTTTATCTGAGATTCCATCATTCTACCAACATGCAAATCCGTGTGCCATGAACTCTTATGAGGAACAAAGCTCTTGTAATGTAATAATTGTTTGGTACAGCAGGGAAAATAAAACATTAACTAACGGGAGAAATGTCTTTTCTAAGGAGAGAAAATTGAATCTCAACAAAAGTTTGTTCTTTAATTTTTTTTGGTACCAAGAAAATTTTGGGTTTTCTTCAAACTTCATTTTCATTCTCTGTTCAATCTCAACAAAAATATGGTGTTTTGATGGAGGAAGAAAAATAAAGATTGAAATTAAAAAAGAACATTTATTCCGCGTGAAAATAAAAAAACTAAAGAAATAAAGTGGGATGAAAGAATTAAAAAATAGCTTTTAAAATAATTTTGACACGTGTCAATCATTGATTCGTTTATTATAAAAATAAAAAACTTAAGAGTGAAATTAAAAAAAAGTCAATGAACGTTGATGACTAATTTTACTATTTTCCTTTAAATAAATTTATTTTTCAAAAATAATTTCGTTTGTTCTTAGAAAATATTTTTTATTTTTAATTTTTCAAAAACTAGAAAACATATTTAGTTAATAAAAATAAAAATTTATTTTCAAAAATAAAAATAGTTAAAATATGTTTGGTATTTAGTTTTTCAAAATAAAAATAAACAAAATGTTACTCATTAAATAATTAAATTAAAATATAATTATTAGAACAATATTATTATAATAAAAATAAAATATGATTAAATGAAGCAAAATTTTAAAATTAACATTAGAATGATTCGAACTCTAATTAGATAGGGTTAAAATTTAAAAACTTTTATTTTCATCTTTCTCGCTTTTCTAAAATATTTTCAACGAATATAGTGAAAACATTCTTTTATGTTTTCAAAATTACACTTATTTTTATTTTTATATTTTAAAAAATATTTTTAAATTTTATAACCAAATATATTTTTTGTCGTATTTTATTTTTCAAAAAATAAAATAATTTATATTTTCCGGAACTAAATGCATCCTAAATATTAAGTGTCAAAATTTGATCAACAACACCTTCTGTAACAAAAATGTGAAAACCTGTTAACGACGTAAAAATACACATTAAATTGAGAATGAAAAAATTCATATATTTCATTAAGGAATTGTGTTAATACGTAACGCAGGGGAATAAGAGTTGTGCAGTTATTTTATTGGGGTTGGGGGACAAGTTGGATCCTGGAAATCAGCGCGTTGGAGCTTCAGCCATCAGCTAGCTGTGCTGTGTTGCCCAGAGGCGCCGACACTGCCTTCTGCTCAATCTAATAATATTTAATTTATAAATAATAATAATTAAAAGTAGGAAATAAAAAAGGGAGTGCAAGTGTTTGGACTAAAACATGTTTTTCTCACTCTCCGTCTGAACCCCATCTTTCCCACTTTCCACCCCTCTTCCTTCGTCTCTTTCAAGTCGGTACATTAGTTTTAAATTCTCACTCAGATCTCCCTTCACTTTGAAATTTACCAAAAAAGAAAAATACATGGGATGCCAGTTGATGAGCTTAGTTTACATAGAGTTAGACATTTAAAGGGATTTGTATATATATTTTTTACAGAAGACAACACTTAGATCTCTTTCCCTGCTCTGTTTTTTGCTTGTTTTTACAGAATAACCCTAATGGGTCAAGACAGTTTCACTCCCCAAAAGAGACCTTCCATCGGCGGTGGCTTACCCACCACCATCAACGCCGCTGCAGGTGGCGGAAGAGCCCGTTTGTTAGCCGGAATGCCGCGCGGGAGGCAGATCCACAAGACCTTCAACAACATTAAAATCACAATCCTTTGCGGCTTTGTTACCATACTCGTTCTACGGGGCACGATCGGCGTTGGCAATTTGGGAAGCTCCGAAGCCGATGCTATCAACCAAAACTTAATCGAAGAAACCAACCGGATTCTTGCTGAGATCCGTTCCGATTCAGACCCTACCGACCCGGACGAACCTCTTCAAACTGAGATCAACCGTAATGTTACCTACTCACTCGGACCCAAAATATCGGACTGGGATCAGCAGCGTAAGGTTTGGCTTTCGAAAAACCCTGAATTCCCTACTTTTGTTAATGGAAAAGCTCGAATCTTGCTCGTTACTGGGTCGCCCCCTAACCCATGTGATAATGCTATTGGAGATCATTATTTGTTGAAAGCAATAAAGAATAAGATTGATTATTGTAGGCTTCATGGGATTGAAATTGTTTATAATATGGCTCATTTAGATAGGGAGCTTGCTGGGTATTGGGCGAAATTGCCTTTGATTAGGAGGTTAATGTTGTCTCATCCTGAAGTTGAATGGATTTGGTGGATGGATAGTGATGCTTTTTTTTACTGATATGGTGTTTGAGATTCCTTTGTCCAAGTATGACAAGTATAATTTGGTTGTTCATGGTTACCCTGATCTAATGTTCGAGCAGAAGTCATGGATTGCTTTGAATACGGGGAGTTTTCTGTTTAGGAATTGCCAGTGGTCATTGGATTTGCTCGATGCGTGGGCCCCAATGGGACCTAAGGGTCCTATTCGTGAGGAGGCTGGGAAAATTTTGACTGCTAACTTGAAAGGAAGGCCGACATTTGAAGCTGATGATCAGTCGGCTTTGATTTACTTGTTGCTTTCGCAAAAGGAAACGTGGATGGATAAAGTGTTCCTTGAGAATCAGTATTATTTGCATGGTTATTGGGCAGGGTTGGTTGATAGGTACGAGGAGATGATGGAGAAATATCATCCGGGCTTGGGAGACGAGAGATGGCCGTTTGTGACTCATTTTGTCGGTTGCAAGCCTTGTGGGAGTTATGGAGATTACCCTGTTGAGAGGTGCTTGCGCAGCATGCAAAGGGCATTCAACTTTGCAGATAATCAGGTGCTTAAGCTGTACGGGTTTAGACATAGGGGATTGTTAGGCCCTAATATTAAGAGGATCAGGAATGAGACAGTGACTCCTTTGGAGATTGTTGATCAACTCGATATTTGTCGTTCAGTGCAAGGGAAAACCGAGTCACGGAGCTAGTGATTGAAACATATTTACTGTGTCATAATGTGTAGGTAATGCCATTCCTTGTGTTGAAAAGCCATTTCAATTTGATAACAGTTTTAAGTTTGAGTAAGTTTTGATGATTTGTTGTCACTGTGTTGCTGTTGAGAACATGATAGTAGAATTCTTTTATTAACTTCCAATTTGTCTCCGTTTGATATTCGAGTGATTTATGAAAGAAATTTAACAGTCAATGTTACTTCATCTCGTTTTGCATTCTTTTATTGCATTTGGACATCAATTTCTCTTGTCGATATTCGCCTTCCATACTACATTGACAATCATATAGACATTTGGGTTCTTTTGATCTATATTGACATTCGGTGTCAAATTATGCTTCTATTATATCGAATCAAGATCAGATCAGACGGGATCGGGCCGAAATTTCTCAAGTCAATCTCGCCATTACAAGAATACCATGTGGTGGAGTAATTGCAAGATCACGTAAGTATATGTGCTAATCATAGTCGATGCACTGAGATTGATAAGAGTTGAGTTTCCAGTAAACATTAAGTATGAATTGTTGTTGTGTTGCAGGGCGATATTGATACTACTGCTTTCGCTGATCATCGCTTATGTTCTGTTTGCATTTGTATTTTAATGGACTCCTTTTTGTCGTCCTTGATGTAACAAGGCCGTGACCTTCCTGGTTTGTCACATTTTTTCACACACTATATTAATGATGCTATTCGAGGCATGATCATCATCTGTTTTTTGGCATCGAAATTCACATGTTTAGCAGAGGGGAGAGCCATGATTCTGCAAATGCTTGAAATGGTACAAGTTTCACAAATGTTGGCATATGATTGTACATATGTTAATCAATATAAACGTGTTCTTTAGTTATGAGTTATATTGTAGTTGAACAATAAAGAATTCAAACCATCTATTAAACCAGCTTTAAACGATACATAAACGAGCTTAAATAAACTGAACATATCTTATTCAACCTGGGTTTGTTTAGTAGACGAACCTTAAATATGCTACACAATTTTCTATTCTTTAAGCTTTTTCAATGGATCGAAGTTTGCAGCTGATAATTCGAACATTTCTTCTTTGTGTGCTTTGAGATGCAAAACAATTTGTTCGTCCGACGTGTCTATATAAGGCCCGTATATGGTTGAGCAGGCATACCTGAGTTGTAAGGGTAGACGCCGGCTCCATAGGGATTTCCAAAAGCGTTAGAAGGCGGGTGTTGTGGACCCATCATCATCATCTGCTGCTGCTGCTGCAACCTAAAAGCTTGGTGCTGATTGGCCACTGCGGACATCTGGGCCGAAGGCGAAGCAGCAACCATGCCGGAGGCGTAAAAGGGGTCATGCATCATGACACCAGATGTTGGAGGTGGTTCCCATGGATTATAGCTTATGTTCGGGTAGCTTCTTTTGATTGCTTCCTCATACAGGCTGTCCAACTTAAACTTGTCGAATCCTCCGCCCTTTCGATTTAAATACCAAATCAAAATAGTATCTGTGAGACCTACATGAACATGTTACATTACCTATGTAAGACTGAACGGACATCGCATGTCTGTAATATGTACCATTTTATAAGTGACAGTGGAATTATCATTCGAGCTTGGAGCAGTGACAAGTGCCAATTCCCAACCTGCAGTACTAGTTGCTTGAACGGGAGCAGAGACAGAAGTTTGTTCAGCTGGAACATCACCATGGAAACATAAACACAAATTGACATGCAAAAGATTCAAACAGAAACACAAATTACTGGAGAAGACTCAAACTCACCAACAGGAACAATAGCCAATGCCAGGGCATTCTTCTCATCCGATTTTGATGCGACTGGGACAGGATCGTTTAAACCCTGGTAAGAAACAGAAAAAGCTCATAACGAAACTGCAAAAGTTGCAGATGAAACTATAAAAAGAGACTACGGCATTACCAACAAATCAGGCGGTTCAACCGTAGGTTCTTCCACTTTCTTCGCTTCTTCCGGTTCAAGCAGAAGAGGTGGTGGTGAACATTTCTGCACCTCTGGGGTTTTCTTATACTCAATAGCCAACACTTCTTTGGGTTTTTCAATCTGCTTATATCAATATTTTGTAAGATTAACATAAAGTACCAAAATTCAAAACAGGAAAACATATATCATAGATGTAAATTATCTTCTAGACCCGATCTTTGCGCATTTTCGAAGCCTGTGGAGTTTCACTTACATAATCTTCCATTGCTTGTAGAAAGGATGCAGGGGGCTTCAACATGAAATCCGAATGAAAATTAGTTTCTTGATAAAACTCATGAGAGTTCACCAAAGTTTAAGGTCCCTAACCTGCTCTATCTTAATATACCTATCGCCGCGCCCAATATCGAGTCTTTTACATACTTCATAAAACTCTGAAAGCCCCTCTGCCTGCAAATACAAGGTGAGTTACAAAATCCTCTTCGTTTACGCTACAGGCATATTAGCGAAAGCGGACAGCAATGTACCTGATGCCTGGATCTCCTGTAGATATTCAAAGCTCTTATGGCATCAGGACGTTGCATGTCAAAAAACTGTCATTTGTTCTGAGTGTCATATCTATGTGATTTACCGAGAAGAAAAGCATCTCGTTTCGAGAGTTAAAACCGCACAGCTTACCTTGTCTACGAGATTGACTGAACCATCACTTAAAGCTCGATAGATATTGACACTTTCTGAAGCAACCTGTTTGAAATAACAGAAGGACAAACACAAGAGAATGTCATTTCCAAACCAAACTCATTGGAAGCATAAATTGGTACTATGTTTGAAAATTAACATACCAAAGAAAGTGCCAATTGGATCACAAGATTATGAGCTGCTGCACCTATTGGCTGCACAGAAATTCTATTAATGTTCCCACAAAGAGATATGGAACCAACAGAGACGAACACCATTTCCGATGCGGTATCCATACTCACCTGACAGCCAAGAACACGAAAAAGAAGTTGTTGCAAAGCTGGCAAATGTTCAAGCACCTCTGCAGCGTCCAAATCTTTTGTTCTCTGCAAGAAGATGTAAACCTATAACTTCTCCAGATCAGTTTCAATAAAAGGAGATTATGTACACAACATAAGCTTCTTACCGGTCCGGTCATCTCGATGTCATACTTCAAGACACGGAAACATTCCAACCTCTCCTCCAAGAACGAGGCGTAACTGCGAACCCAGGCAGAATAATCCCATGCTGTGCAGAAAATGGTTAAATTGAACTTAAGCTTTCTGAAAACAAATAGGAACATGGATTATCAAAAGATGAGATAATTAAGGTACTATTTAGGCTGGAATCATCCTTGAAATGAGACAAGTTAAGTATATGTCGTCTACTTCTGCCATAGTTAATGACTTCTTCATGAAATGTAGGGTCCACCTCCCTCAAAGCACGATGAATCACCATTAAAGTTTTCAGTGCTACCTAGATGCCAAAACCAACATTCAGTCCATCAAATTTAATCAATGTTTTCACTATAATTTTGACTTGTAAGATTGTTCTGCCTTTCTTCTTTAAAGTAGCAAACCAAAGACTATGAATCGTCAAAGAATGTTATTACAGTATGTCTGTAATCCGGCATACCACCCAATTATGTGTCCTTGATAATCGTCTTGCAAGAGCATGGATGCAATAGGCAACATCGGCGCGAGGCTTCGTAGCTGAAACGGAAGCGAAAATTGCTGCGAAAATAGTGTCTAATATATAAGAAATCACTGTATAGGCAGATCAAGACAAAGACAATGAGAAATCCACCTTTAATGTATTTTTCCTTTGCAGGACGTTCGTAATGGCTTGTGGCCTTCACTATAGCAATATCCAGCACCTGCAAAACAGAAAAATGCATGGCCAATTAGGATCATGGCCAGCTTGATAGCTTTATATATATATAGCTAAATCCACCTTATAATCACTATGGACTTTAGCCAATGAAACAGTGGTGGTGTCTTTGATGGCTCCGAGTGCTTTCCTGAAGCTACTCTGCTTGCCCCCGCTGGTCATTTTCTCTCACTCCGAATCACAAAATTTGTCCGTCATCATATTTTAAATAATTCTCATCATAAACAAACGCGCATACATCATGCAGAAAAATTATCGATATGTATAATAATTAAGAAATTTCAGAAAGCAAAAGAAAGATGAAACCACACAAAAAGTACTCACGTTTGAATTGCCACCCAATGAGGAAGAACACAAAGATCTAACCAGATAAAAATCAATCAACAATTCTAAAATTACTTTAACCTTCATTGATTTAATTATTACAATTTTTCATAAATTTAATTTAAATACTAGATTTTGATTTTCTCTCTGTCCATGTGTCAGAATAAGCAATTGTAAGCTGCAGTTTGGAATTAGTTAGTAAATAAATGCGGGGATTTTTCTATCATTTGACTTAATTTTATTGAGAAAATAATGCAATATAGGCGAGGGTTGAATTGGAACACTTCCTTGTCTTGTTATATTTCCAATAAGATT
The DNA here is from genome assembly GCA_019671005.1 of Hibiscus mutabilis. NCBI lineage: Eukaryota > Viridiplantae > Streptophyta > Magnoliopsida > Malvales > Malvaceae > Hibiscus > Hibiscus mutabilis. The sequence goes on along the minus strand of JAGYYJ010000888.1, from coordinate 12,313 downwards.
TTCCATGAGCTTAATCTGCAGTTCAATGCCGAAATGGGCTGGATCGAGTTTTTCAATGGACTGGACATTGCTATATGTGTTGGATCTTGTGATGTTTTTTTCTTTAAAAATTTAACTCATTCGTTACATAAAAAACATAGAATTATAAATAATTTCTTTTAAAAAATAAAAGTTATAAATAAATATTATTGACGATAAACAATACGATAATAAAACTTGACACGATAGTTAATTGACAAAGGATCCACACTGTTTTTTCCTTGATGCCTCTTTGCTATTGTCCACCTTCTTACCTTTAGTATAATAAAAATATGTTAACTTTTTACCTTTTGTTTTATATTATTTATTCACATTAAACTAAATACATTTATTTATTAATTAGAAATGTATTACATTGGGGACGAGTCACGCAAGATTCATTACGGGATGTAATGTGAATTAGAATTAAAATAATACCCTTCGTAAATATACCACAAATTTAGTTGACATAAAAATAATAAAATTCAAAATTTGGAAATAATGATAAGATTTTATTTTTATGTTTTGTTTTATAAGACTTTTAATTGGGCTAAATGCATATTTGACCTTTAAAGTTGGATATATTTGCATTCAGTTCAACCCTTGAAAATTGTAAAAGAGATAAATTAAAGAAAAATTAAAAAAAAAGAAATAGAGAAATCTCAAAACTTTAAACATAAAAAATTATTGATTCAAATTGAATCGAATAATAAGATTGTAAAGTTATTTGTTTCTAGTATTTTAGTAAGAGAAAAATTTGGATACACAACATGCGTAAACTTTAGTTTTCACGAGCTTGTCAAATTTAGGGGTATACGTGATAGAGTTTAGAATTAAAATTTAAGGTTAGAGTTTGTGGTTTAGAATTTAGGGTGTTAAGATTAACGTTTTAGGTATTAAGGAAGAGTTTATAAAATATTTTACACGAGCGGTGTATCAAAATATAACTATTTTAAAAATGGTCGATATAAATTTTGAATTATGTGTACTTTGGAAAAGTCTTTAAAAGTTAAAAATCAACGTGTTGTTAATCCGTTTATGAAAAATAGAAAACTCAAACAAGAATAGGAAATGAACATGGAATAGTAACAGTTTTGTGATGGGCTTTAATGTCACCTTGAATTATTGTTTAAATGAGCCCACACGAGAATGCCAGGAAATGGAGTGGCTGGGCTGCAAGAGGGCATTTAAGCAATTGACTCAAGAAACCAATGGATACGAGTGATTTATTAAATCTATTGATTGACTAAATGATTAATGATACTTATATTGTCATATTTTATTTGGATTCGAATTTCAATATATAAACTGGTACCTTAATGGTAGCCTTGTTCTACCCGAAATGGGTCATGGGTATTGTTCTATGCGATCATTGGTATAAAATTTTATATATTTTTGTGGAAATTGAGTTTTCATATGAAAATAAATAAAAAAAAATATCTGCAGCCAGAAACAAGATAATAACACGAAAAGCTCAAAATAAATTGAGAAAATATTCCATTGAATAAAATTATAATGCGAGAAAAAAAAGAGAGAGTTAAGGATGCAAGGAAAATTGAGCATTATGTGACAATTTTTGTAAGGTTTTCGGGTGGTGCAATACTCTAAGGAAAAAGGATGAAATTAACATGTGAAGCACATTGTTTGTCGAGTAATAATTGATGGATACTTAAGGTGATAATATCTTACCCCAAATAAAAAATTTAATTGTTAACGGATGTAAATTAAAATTAATATTAACGACTTTTAAATTTTTTAGAAATATGTAATGATAAAATATCAAAAGAGTTACTATACAAGAGGGCTAAACATACTAAAACCATAGAAAACCAATCAGCATCTCATGAAAAACATAACTCCTTTGTTTTCAAAAAAAAAAAAAAAAATCCTCGTTTCATGTTTGATTACATAAGTATTAATATAATAAAAAATTTAATTATCAGATAATATAAAAATAATTAACACAAATATAAATATGTAATTACTAAATCATATACTAAAACCTGGGGAAAAATCATACTCCTACCAACTTCGTGGGGGTGAGGCCAAAATTTTTCTTTTAAGATGACAAAATTAAATTATTTTTTTTAAGATTAAAAACTAAAAAGCCATGAGCAACAGAAAATTCAAAGCTTCTCGACCACAGTGGACCACGACCTGTTGACGCGAAGTCAAATGCGGTAATCCGCTGCGCTTTGCGATCTGTTGCGTAAATAAAATAACATTAAAAACATTTTAGATCAAAAAATGACCGTAAATTTAATCACCATAATATGAGAACTATTTTTTCACCTAACTAAATATATGTATACATCGTGGAAATTGCAATTAACTACTCAGTTGGGTCGCGAGTGTTGTTTCATGCAATCATATAGCTAAAAATGTGAGGAAAACAATGGAAAAGGATAGAGAAATACACAGCCAACAAATGCTTTCAACATATTATTAGAGTAAAATAAAATGGTTTTTTTGTAATATAGAAGTACATTGTTTGTCAAGTATTGATTGGTGGACACCTATAGTGTTTTGGGCGGAATAATGTTCTAAGAAAAGAGAAATAAAATCACATGTAAAGTATATTGTTTGTTGAGCAGTGATTGGTGGACACCTATAGTGACTATGTCCTACCTAAAATTATAATTTTATTTTTCATTTTTTTAGAAGAAAAGACTTCAACTCGTGATCATACAGGGTTGTTTGGAACAAAAATTGATTGTTATCTTACAGGTATAGATTGAAATCAATGTAAAGTAGTCTTAAATTTTTTAAAAATAAAACTAATTTATTAATAATAAAACCTCAAAAGAAATATCACACAAAAAGACAAACAAATCGAGTGAACACACCTAAATAAAAATAACAAAAATAAAAAAAAAACATCGAAAACTAATCATCATCTCATAAACAAAGGATAATTCCTTATTTCATGTTAAGATATAAAAACTAAATTATACGATCTTTTTAAAGAATAAAAAACTAAAAAGCCATGACCAAATGAAAATCAAACCATATCAGCCATAGTAGGTGTCGAACCCACGACCTTTTATCCAAAGTTAAACGCGCTAATCCAATGCGCTATGGAACGGAATGGCAGTTAATGTAACAACTATTTTTCACACATACATATATTAACTTTTGTATTGTGAAAATAAAAGTGGCAATTCTGGGAATAACCGAAAAGCATATGGATTCAAACTAAAAAAGTTTTATCATTGAAGTTTATATGGAGATGAGGACGAAATAATATATTCAAAATAAAGGGATAACTGAACCGTACTCGTATAAATTATCGTAAGAATTTTTGATATTTTATAAGTCGACCTATTTTTACTTGAATTATTTATTTATTTATCTTATTATATTATTTATTATTATATTGTTTTTTATCTTTATTTTCTTATATTTCTATTCACTTCTTTCCCAATTTTTTTCTCCCATGAGGCTTGAACCCTACTGCCTAACTACACCATTGGCGTCGTGCTTCTCTTTCAAAAAACCTCATTGATCACTTGCCCGCTTGCATCAACCCCACTTTCCGATGCCGTAACCATTGATTTTGTTTGTCAGCACCGCACGTGAGCCCATCGCATTTGTACCGATTCTGCGTTGGGTTAATCATCATGCTAGATTGAGTAATAAATTAACTATCTCCGGACTCATTATGCTAGATTGAGTAAAATCATTTTTATGCATATCAGGAGCACATTCTCATTGGCATATATATTTTTGCAGTCTTATGAATGCATACCATGATATTGCCCTTGTTAGTTCGAATTCATGATACCTGGATATTTGTTGATTACAAAATAACAACAGTTATATTAGAAGAAGACATCGACTCTAAAGCATTTAACAAAATTTTACGGAATGGAGAATACAAAATTGTCCCCGGCCCACTTTGCACTATAAGGGCAATGGATGGCATTTCGACAAAAACATAATGCATATTTTTAAGAGCACCCTAACGTAGAGTCAGAAATTCCCAAATCAAAGGGTCTGATATGCAATATCCTGCTCTCTTTGCCTTCCAAATAAAATAGGTTTCCAAGTACAGGCAGAGCCTTATCAAGCCTTCTCAGTATTCAATCAGCTGAAATCTTAGCAATACAATGCATGGTTAAGATCCTAAACTTTATGCTTAGATCACAACAAAAAGCCTACATTCATACCCTATTAATTTAAGTATGTCCTATATGTTTAGAAAATCAGCATATGACGAATACATCTGTTGACATTTGTATGTACAATCATCCTTTCTAGTAGAAGCATCAAACTTCTGATGGTGAACCAGAACATAACGGGCATGGCGGGTCGCACCTATTCTCGTGACTTGTTCTCTGTTCCAAACAATCTGCATGAAATGCATCCCCACAAACTAGAACTGCCACAACAGCGAATTCAGCAGAAGCCGCCAACGCGTTTCCAAGAAAATATGGTTTCCGTCTCAAATGCTTCTGACATATGCCACAGATCATCTTCATCTTGTCAGGTGATGCTGCATCCATCACTAACAAACTAGACCTAATCCTTTCTGGTCTGCCAAATGCTTGATGTCTACCATCTGCAAAAGTCGAAACACTAAGCTAATATGGTAAAATATAAGCAGTAGATGTCGAGATAAAAATGCATTCCCACTGTCACATGCTATGGAAACAAACAAATTCTTGTCATGAAAATCAATAATGATGCATGTAACCTGCTTGACATCCAGACTCTGAGTTGGACCCTGTAAACTTGAAGGATAATCTCTCATCATGCAAAGGACTAATCTTGCCACGAGAAGTTGATGGGTTAGAATGGTTGCCAGAGTTCTGCCATTGGTAGTGCTGGTCATTGTAACGGCGTGATCGTTTTGAAAATATTGAACGCCCAAGATTGTAATGGCGTTGAGCAACAGAAGAGTTATGATGGAGTATCTTGACAGAACTGCCTCCAACATCCACGCCAGCATCCATATTCAATGAAGGCTATAAAAGAAAATACGAATCCCCAATTTCCCTATCAATGTTTTACAAATTGGATAAAGAACAACTTTCAAAAACAGATGAGGAAAAGAACAAAACCTCTTTGGTTAACAACTCTGTTCCGGATGAGCACGGCATATCTTCTGCAAAATTCAATAAAAAGCACAGATAAAAGGAAAAATTCTTAGCTTTTCCAAGATGATTAACAGAATCTAATCATGACCACAACGAGGTAGCCGAAAAACTATGTTAAAATCTTCCAAGTTTCACAATATCATGAAGGCTTGTATGATCAAAATACAGTATAAAACCGCCCTAAAGGCCAAGAACATGTATCAACAAAACTTTAACTAACCATTGAAGGGACCGCGTTCTCTTGAGATACAAGCATGTGATTATCCAACCTATTTTGCTACCAAAATAAACCACATTTTCCCCTTCAAATCTCATAATTCATAGAATCCGACAATTTTCTTTCAAAAATTCTAGAGAACCAAGTAATCAACAGAGAAAATACAAAAGCACCCAAATCAAAGTTAGAGGGAAAGTGTACAAAAAAATGAAAAGAAAGAGCAAAATCAAGATGCGGCATACCAAAATTCAAGTCAATTCTGTTCCGACGACTTGTTGCAGCAAATTCTGACAGAAAAAAAAAAACAACATTTTCATGTACCTCAAACTTTTAAAAGACAGAAAAAAATATTTCATACAGATTGAAACAAAATAAATAGAAGAAAAGAAACGTACCGGAAGAAGAAGGAAGACCAAGATTATTATGATTATGATGTCGGGAACGTGTCCTTCTCTTCCCCATTATAATGAATTTAACCGAAACAAAAAAGAAAGAAACAAAATATAGTAAATTACACAAAAATACTATGACCCCAAAACCCTATTAAGAAAATTCATGGAAAAGACCGGAGATCAAGGGCCTGCTTAATTCATAACTGTACCAAGTTGTTTAATTGAGGTTTTAATTCTTTCTTTATATGATTCTTATTTTATTTTGTTCGAATTGAAGTATCTATCAATGATAACAGTGATTAATTATCTTGACTAAATACTCTGATTAAAAATGAAGCAGACTTCATCGTAGTAAGGATCGAACCTACATCATAACTTTTTTTTTTATTTTATCTTTAGTGACTGCTCTATACATTTTAATAACTTTATGAGTAATAATGCTTGGTCTATCTTAAAAATGAAGCATACCGTCGAAAAGAAAGCAACCAGCCAAAGTGTCACCAAAAGGAACAGCAAACGTGACGGCGTGAAGCAAATGTGACAAATACACACACATGGACGTAAACTATTTTTTAATGGAGCACGCAAACTATTTTAAGCTTGTTTAAATGATAAATCAACTTTTAAATTATATATTTTAAGCATTTAAATTATTTTTCTCAAAATAAGTATGTAATTCTTTTAAATGTCAATATTTTATTAATCAATTTTTTAACTGAGATTATGATCATATTTAAAGTGATTAAAAATAATAATTTAATACTTTTTAAATAAAAATAATTTAAATATTAAAAAATGTAATTTGAGAACTAATTTTTCATTTAAGATTAATAGAATGATTTTATTATGACCATCTAACATTGTGTTTGAAAAATGCAATAGAAAAATAAATTACGATTTTAAACATATAAAATATTTATTTTAAATATTTTTTAAAAGTATAAAAGATTGATGATATAAACGATGATAAATAATAAATTTTGTTAAAAATATCTTTGAAAAAGTTAAAGAACAAAAATTTCAACTTTAACCCAAAACACTGTGATACACAAATTTATATAAATTAAAGTTTACACAAGTCCATTAATTTTAGGTTTTAGAGATCTAAGTTGTGATTTAAGGTTTATGAGTTTAAGTTATAAGATTTAGAATTTAGAGTTTAAAGTTTAGAATTTAAGATTTGAGTGTAAGAGGTGAGATTTAAATTTTAAATTTTATAATTTAAATATAAAAAATTATATAAATGTTTTAAATAACTTATTTATTAAAATATAACACAATTTATAAATCTTTGATCTATTCAAATTTCCTAATATAAAAATTTTAGCTAAAAACTTGGAATCAAAGAATAGCGGCTTGGGTCCATAGGGAGGAGCTTGGTGTTGGGCTGTTGGCCAGGAGTCCCGATCCCATCTTCCGCATCTAATTATAGGTTGCGTGTTCAGTGAAAAAGCCTTACAATCATTTATATAAATGACATTTTTTTAAAATCAATAGAATCACTTTTTAAAAAAATAAAAAATAAAAATCAATAGAAACCCGAGAAATTTTGTTGGATATTTCAATTTTACTCAATCTTATAAAAAAAAATGGAATATTACATAATATTTTAAGCCGAATCTCAGCATTATTAATTTATTATCCCTAATAACTTTATTATCGGATTCAGGTGAGAGGAAAATATGATAATTGTAATCACTAATTTTGTCTGGAGTTAACCTTTTTTATTTTTTTTATAATAGGCTTATATATGTTTATCTTATTATTAGGTGATTATAAAATGAGTTCATGTGTGTTAGTATACATATAAAGTGTATATCATAAGTGTATGTTCATTATGAGTGTCTATTTAAAACATGAATGTATATGTGTTATTAGTATATTATGTGTGTTTACTATTGTTTTAATGTGAGTGTGCATATGTGTGTATTTGTTAGAATATATATTGTATGTATAATTGCATGTACGTACGTGTGTATTAATGTTTGAATGTATATGTGTTATAAAAGATTATTACTATGATTACTATAATGTGGGCTGCTAATTAGTTAACAAAATTAATTAATTAAAAAATATAAATATAAATGTATATATATAAACCGATTAAATAAACAACATAAGCCCAAGTATTTATAAAAAGTCAAAGTCCATTACATATTAAAAATTCAAAAAAAATATAATAAATACACATTTTTGGCCCATATCCAATATAGACAAAAAAAACCCTAAAAATCTTATTACCCCTTTCTATTTTTCTTGCAGCCGCCTCAATCTGGTCGTTGGATCAAATTTGATCCAACGGTTCAGATGGCACCAGAGCCAGTCGTCTAGGTTCACCAATCTCCCCACGCGCCGACGCGCCGTCTTCCACGCGCTGTTGTCGATTCGTCTTCCGGCCACATAGCTTCGTCGCCGGCAATCTCGAGATATTATCACCGGCTCCCAACCACCAGCATGGACAGAAACAATAAAAAAATTAAGGGTTAGCAAAGCCTAATTTTAGGTGTAATCAGCCACAATCATTCAATTAATGTTTGCTTGAAAATATAGACAAAGATTGGGGATAAAAGATGTAATCAGTTTGTAATGGGCAGAGTTTTTCAGATTTGAAGAAAGAAATAAAAGAACCTTTGAAAATATCTTGTGCTCATTTCGAATTCAGCAACCAAAGTAATCAAAGATGGTTCATACATGCATATTCAATCCTTTATTATAATATTAAGCTTTTGGGTCCGAATATATAAAAAAAAAAGGTGTGAGAACAAAAAGGGGAAAGTTTACCTTTCGGCGGCGACGCTTCCTGGCGAACGGAGGCTCCAACCGACGATCCCAACGACGAGAAGCTAGGTCTTGACGTGGAGAACCACATATCCCGACTTCGCGGCGATCCAACGGTCACCAGTGGAGATCTGGCGTGAAGAAGCCGAAAGAGCTTCAGCCGGTTTTGTGACGAACAACCCATCTTTTGGAAAATCAATGCCGGTGGAAAGCAAGAGTGGTCTGAGAGACTCCGGCTGGTGGTGGCGACGTGCCAAACTGACGATGGCTTGACGACGAACGAGTGCTCTTTCTCTCTCGCTCTCTCTCTCTCGGGCTCACGGCAAAAAGAGGGAAATGAAAAAGGAAAATTGAAATTAGGGTTATAATACCCCTTTTTATTGTAACCGGTATAACCGGTTTCTTAACCGACCAAGCCGGTCATCATCCCAGACCCGTCGACCCGCTTTCGACCCAGTAACCCGCTCCAGCAGCCCAATCCATTTAACATGCTCAAATCCATTGGGCTTGGTATATTATTTACCTAATTTATTTAATTCCAACCCATACTTAATTTCTTTTAGTATAACATGTTTTTTTTATCTCTTTTTTGTAGTATTTGTTATTAAATCTTGTATGATACATGTATTTTATATATGTTACATAATATTTAGGTGGTACATAAAGACTTAATCTATAGTTTATAATATACTATACATGTATTTTTATTTAAATAGGTGCCCCTCTAATATTAATATTTTATAAAGCAATAGTGTAAATATTTTAATGATTGTATATATATATAATATTTATAATACATGATGTAGAACTTGTTAACATAATATGGGATGTATACATGTAATATTTTTAAAATGTACTATACATAGTTTTTAATATATATCTTATAATATGAATTTCTTTTATACCATGTATATAAAAAATTTAAATACATGGTTTTTCTACAAATATAGATAATATATTTTTCATTATGGTATATGTTTTTCTTTGAAATAAAATATTAGTATTATTATAAACAAAGTTTTTCTTTAAATGTTAGTTTTACGTAATAAAAAGATTATAATATATGTAATTTCTTTTTTTATATAGAATTTATAATTTTTAATAGTGTATAACATATATAGCCTTGTCTTTTTAAAAAAAGGTGAGGCTATAATATTTATAATTCTAAGGTTTGTAATATAATCTCAAATTATATTTTGATAACAAATGTATGAAAATGTTTATGAGCCCTAAACTTTTAGATTTGATTTTAGTAGTTTGGGCTTTTAGCTTTGGGCCAAATTTTAATAGTTTTAAGCTTGTGGGCTTAGGTTGGGAATAGCCGAGTTAATTCGAACAAGTCGTGTGCTCGTATTATAGGGACATGGTCATAGAATTAATCAGATTAGTCTTAATTTTTAAAATATTAATTAGATTAGTGTTGGATTAATTTAGTGAATTTAAATCTATCCTTGGCTTATTGGGGTAAATGTTAAATTCATTAAATTAATTGAACAATTCTTAATTACTTTAGAAAAAATCAATTTTAAGTTTAATTTAGCATTAAAATACAATTTAGTCACCATAAGTTGGGTTTCTTAATCTTTTAGGGCTAAATATATAATTGAGCTATATGTTAAATTGGGCCTTTTGTTTTTTTGTGTTTACATTTATGCCCTTGGTTGTCATACATTAATTGACATTCATGTAATCTTATATCTTAAGGACATCGTTAATCAACTTAAATCATAAAAGGGAGGTATTTATTAATTATAATATTTGTGTCGTAACAGTCCGAGCTTAAAGAATGTTGACCAAATATTCGAATTAATTTTTGCCTTCCCGAGGTAAATAGACTAAAAATTAACAAAGTCATTACATCATATTTAAATGTTTGCATCATGCATAAAGGTGACGTACGGAGGTCGAACCATAAATTAACACGACAGTCGGGCTTATTCGATGTCAGTTTAATTTATGGTCTGACATATCGTCAACCTTATTAATTAAATGTTTAATTAATTTGAGTCTACCTATTCGACAATGCCCATGCAATCAAGGTTAATCTTTATCTAAGAACTTCAAATTAAATTAAATTTCAACGACTTTCATTCTTTTAAGAGCAATAAATTTTTTGGTACCGATCCCCAGGCGTGATGGGGTGCTAATCCTTCCCCACACGTAATCAACTCCCAGACCCTTTTACAACGAATATCTGGTTTTATGGTGTCCGACCTACCTTACCCAAGTGGCCGGTGGCGACTCTCAGTTTTCAAAAGAAAAAGAATTTTCAAAAGAAATTCCTTTAAGCCAAGATCACAAAAATATGATTTAAGATAACCTGTAACACCGAATTTATAATTTTTCTAAAAGTTTTTCAAAAAACATCGCTACAATAATCAATCAAATGGTTAAATTTGTTACGTCTCAGAATTTCCAGACATCAATCTTCATTGATGTTTCAACTTCAATCCTTCAACTAGTCGATCGAGATGAATCATCCTTGTGCCAAATTTGTTTCTAGTTAGTTAAAACTTAAAAGGCTATTGCCTCCTTTTTATTTTTTTTAATATAATTCTTTAGAAAATTATAAATCTTTACAAAACACGGTTACACTACACCCCAACATTCCGGGTAGGTTTATGGTATGGCTACGTGAGGCATCAACCGAAAATGTATAAAATACAGAACACATAATATAAATTTGATAATATTTTAGGTTGGTATCTCGCGACAATATTGATACTTAGAAACAAGTTTCGATATTTATAAAACCTAAAATGTTATCAGAAGCAATAAGTATCGATACTCAAAGTTAAGTTTCGATACTTAACCACCAACCTATAATATTATCAAAAAATATAATATTTTTAATTTCGTATTTTATATCTCGTAATATTTTTGATCGGTACCGTACAATAACAACACCTCACCATGCCTTACTTTAGCCAAGCCCAACATTCTTGGATACATCTCATAAATAACGTTGTTTGCATCTGCTCCATTATCATTTTTATCCTAGTTCATAATTATTGTAAAATTGACATTTAATTACCTTTGATGTCCAATTCAATAACTCAATCATCCCACTGTCTTTCACTCTCGAAATGTATAAAAAAACTTAATGAACAAAAAGGAAAAATAATCATAAAAAAGACTCCATACACGTATGGCGGCGATACGGCAAAAATAAAACGTAATAAAGAAAAAAACACTTCATTTGCATATATCATAATTCAAAAACATATTGCACATACTTTAATTTGTTTTTTCAAATATAGTTTTATTTATATAAAATTTTAAATAAAAATTATAAATTTCAAAATCATGTCAAATATTATAAAAATTAAATTCAGATCAAATTAATAACAAATACCGTATGTAATAGTACAATATTTTATATTTTTAATAAAAAATTTGAATCTAATAACAACTATAAACCAACCATAAAAACATATACGAATAGGCAATAACAGAGTAAATACGTTCAAATATTTACGTTCCGCATCTACTAATAAGAAAAAGGGGAAAAGGCTGAAAATCTTTATTTTCACAAATTTCATTTTTAACTTTAGTCGAATAAGCGTTGATGATTGATTGTTCAAAAATATTCACTTATTCTCTTTTTTTTAAGTCTCAAGTTTAAAACTTAACAAAAAATATTTTCTTTCCTTAAATTTTTTTCCTACCCTCCTAAGTAGAAATAGAAATATGATTATTAAAAAAAAACTTTAGTTTTCACCGCAATTCCGCAAACTTTTTCACTATATAAACACTCTCATTTCTCCGCCATTTTCCTATCTTTATTGAAAAAGATTTCTTTCTTTCTT